>JAANBC010000087.1:0-89828 GCA_014621405.1 Stylonectria norvegica | reverse complement strand
TGCTGGGTAGTGTGCGTGAGATGGAGCGGAGTTGGCTGCCGAGGAGCTGGAGGGTTTGGTGGGCGGCGGTCTTTTCGCGGTGGGTGAAGAGGCTGGTGAGCAGGGAGGAGAAGTGGGTGATGATGATGATGTCTGGGGTGGTGGCCGCTTGTTGCTTTTGCTGTTGCTGCTGTGGTCGTTGTTGTTGTGGTACTCGTGGTGATGGTGGTGATGCCCTCGGTTGATTTCCCTCACCCTCCACATCGTCACTCAGCACCGAAAGCTCCTCGTCCTGACTATCCCCAATCTCCCTTTCCTCCTCTCGCACAGTTTGTTTCTCCTCTCTTACAATCTTCTCCTCCTCTAACTTCTCCGCGCGCCCATGCGCCTCTGGAGACACAACTCCATCCAGATCAGCCAGCACCTCCCACAGCCCATCGACATCAAACACACACGCCAGCATCACCCTTTCCAGCACCGCCCTCGCCGCCTCCCCATCCTCTACCTGCGCCTCCACGGCTCTCCTCAACGCCCCGAGCATCACCCCCTTCGGCCGCGGCGTGACAACCAACGCGGTTCTCGCGGCGCCGTTGCATAGTGAATGCGCGAGCGTCTGCAGCGCAAGCTAACACCACATCGATTAGCTACAACCCTTCTTCCAACGGATCGTGTGACTCACCTGCACGCCCGTCTCCTCGTCCTCGGCACTGATCCCTACAACAGAGCCGCGCTCGAAGCCGCCCAGTAGGACGTAGTCGTCGAGGTCTGCGCAGCCGGTTCGGCAGAGGCCGAGGGCGGTTGCGGCGTCGCGGCGGTGGGTTTCGGCGGCGGCGAGGATGGACGCGGGAATGGGTTCAAGGGGGAAGTGGGAGCTTGCTTGAGAGAGGGGTTGGTCCATGGTTTTGGCTCATTTAGTGGCGGACATGTAGCTTCAAGCTGTGTCGGTTTATAGTATTGGTGATACGTAGTATGGTGATGGTGATGGTGATGATGGTGGTGAGTTACAGGTCTGCATTAACAGCACCTCACTAATGACATCACACAGTCATTACGACTCAAGATAGTCCAGGCTCCGAGGTTGAAGACCTCGAGAAATTCTACGTAAATATAGGTATAGTGGTAGTTTTTATCGGTGCTCCAGTAGTAACACGTAGAGTGAGTCTCAGGATTATAAACACAAAAAAAAGGTCTTCATAGCAGTCTGCCTAATCACTAAGGTGACATGATTCTCACATGCCCCCCCAGGCCTCACCACGTCCAGCATGTATTTGTGGATGGGATCGTGGCCTATCTTCTCTTCGAGTCCGTGGGCCTTTATCCCGCGGCCGCCCATCTGACGCCATCTCTTTACAAATCAAAAGTCAACGCGTACAAGTCCGATGCCCTAAACGAGCCCAGGCTGTCGTCGTCCAGCTCCATCTCGGTGTATATGAGCCCAATCCTGTTCCCTCAAGCCAACTCTTCAAGCACACCCCGTGGGTGAGACACTTGGCTTTCTCCAGACGTCAAGTTACCAAACCCCCTTTCGGTCGTCTTGGAATCTTGACAGCCAAAATGTTCGGTGTCTTGTCGCAACAGATTGCTCCCTGCGCCTTTCCCCATATCCTTGGGCACCATGTTCTCCTGGTCGCGCCCCGGCACAGACGCCTGCAATATGCTCATATCGTCCGCCTTCCCATCGTCCCAATCGTCATCCCCCTGAGTTCGATCGGCATCGTGCAATCGCCAAGCGGTCAATCTCCACTAAACAGCTGTCCCGGGCGCTGGAGGCGCATTCGCATTGCTTACGCCATCGTTCCTAGGGCGTCGTCCGCCCTTCAAGCTCTTCATCCGACCTATAATTCCCAAGGGCTTAGGGCCCGCCTCATCATAGGGCGACGCGTCGGACGTGACTCTTCGCTCTAGTGCATTGCCGGCCGAGCACGCCGTGGAGGTGCTGGCGGGGACGGGCCCCGTCGCGGCGTCTCACGTTGATGTTCTCTTCTCCCTTGCTGAACTCGCTGAAGAAAGGATTGTTATCCGAGAGGTTGCTTGCAGCCGACGGCGCCCCCTCTGGAGAAATTCGGTTGTATGCTCCCTCTGGGTTAGTCATCCGTCCAGACGAGTCGAAACCGCGTGGGCCTTTGTTGATGTGTCGGATTCGCTGCGCAAGCGACTTCTTGCGCTGCAAGCCTCCCTCAAAATTATCCTGCGCTTGCTCTGCCTGACGGCGCGCAATGACGCTCTTCGGAACAGGCGTACCCTCCAGGAATGTGGACGTCCCCAAGCCGTGCGTCTCCTCGCCGTGAACAATCTCGGACCGACCATGGGGATCAAAGATGGGCCCATCTATACGAGAGCTGGAGAAGTATGGCTTGTCGGGTTTGACACCCTTGGAAAATTCACGGAAAGCCTCGTCCGTTCCGTTTCCCATGAAGGTTGAGTGGTCAGGCTCCTTGTTGAGCGGGCCTGAGCCACCAAGCGAGTTGTTGAGCGAGTCCTTCGGGAAAGCCTGCATCGGGGCTCGTCGGCTGCCGCCCCGGTTGCGATGAGGGTTCAGAGCATCGAATGGTCCGTCATGGTGGAATACTACCAAAACATCAGTATGAATGAATGACAATTCAGGTATAGAAGATACATACCTCCCATTCCGTAGATGCTTGTCGCGTCAAGTTGGTCAATAATGTCCATTCGACGACTCGGCCGTCCAGACTTGCTATCCTTCTTGCCTTCACGGCCGTCGCGGGCGTCTCGGCCTTCGCGTCGTTTACGCTCGCTTTCGCGCCGCTTGTCCTCAATCATCTTCCTTTCTTCCGCGGTGATGGGCTTGGCATCTAGATCCATCAAAGACGATTCCGAGTTTCGTCGTACACGCCTTGTTGGTTTCCGCTGGGGGGATTCTGAGGGGCCCGGTCGTGTACCTCCACTCTGCAGTCTTCGTGCTCGAAGGGCCTCCTCTTGAGACCGTGTCGGACGGTGGCTGCCGCCAGTTGTAGGGAGTGGCTTGTCGGTCCTTCGAGGACCTGGCTGACGATCCATGGGTCGACGCGGAGCAGCAGGAGGAGGGTTTGTTGGCGGCCGACTGTTCGTGGGCTTTTCGTCTAAGGTGAGGGAATCCTGGAGACCAGTCTAGTTAGCAATTGATTTCGGGGAAAGCATCAGCATCGCGCGGCCGTTGCTTGCGATAACAGCCGTTCACGGCGATTGCTCGTACAAAGAAAGAGGGCATCAGAATGGATGATAAACATACAAAAATCTGCTCAGCCGACAGAGACTTGTGGTCGGATTGGTTCGACATGGCGCTTGGGGACCTCACAGGCGGGGGCGCGTCGAGGAAGGGATTTCGTGAAAGCGGTCGCGCAGGAGGGTCGTCGAAGGGCGAGTCTGGCTTGGGTGGTAAGAGAGCGTCTGCGTTGGCGGGAGACGGAGCACGATTTCGGAAGGGGTTGTTTGAAGATAAGTTGATGGTCAAGCCGGCGGAGGATTGGCCAGGACCGGTGGAATGGCCTGCTCGAGGATAACGATCAGCTGGCGGCCAAACAAAGGAGCGAGGGGACGGGCGCATGCATGCATATGACGACAACTGATGGACCAAGATGAAACAGGACAATCTCCTCTACATGGCACAACAGGGCATTCGGGCTAAGTGGACCGATCGCCAAATAGCGATCCCTTATGCCAACTTGCCAAGTTGGCTGGCACCCCCTTCCCGTATACAAGCGCCGCCAGGCTGGGACCGTAGTCGACCAGAACCTGGCGATAAGGCAACGAGGAAGAAGGGAGGTTGGAAGGGTTGGGTATCGGGTTGAGGGTGGGGGAGAGGGAAGGGAATTGGGAGGGCAAGGTAGGATTGCGGAGCGTGTATCACATCAACTGCAATCAGGGAGACGGGCGCTTACCATGCTGGTAGGACTGGGCCGTCGACATGATGGCGAAGGTTGGTCGGTTCGCGGTGGTGGTCCTGTGGGAGAAGAGCTAGGTAGATGGGAGGAATTGAGAGAAGCTTGGAGGGCGGGAGGTATTCGTCGAGGCGTCGAGAAGAGCTAAGTTGAGCTGGAGCGAAGCCGTCGCAAATACTCCGGGAAGATTGATTGAAATGGCCTAGAAAGCCAGGGCTAGTGTCATGCCAAGTAGGTATAGCGAAACAAAAACACGGGCGTCCGACTTCAGTCCAGTTGGTTTCAATGGATTGGTAGGAACCCAAGTTGGTGTCGTTTCCGGCTGCTGGATATCCGTCCACTGCTGGCTGATGACGGGAGGCGAGCTGGGGGGGGGGCGACGGGGAAATGATGGAGCGGGTCGATGGCCGCGGCGCTTGTTGTTGGCCTGCTGTGGCCTGCTCGTAGGTAATCTGCGACTGGTGCTTGTTTGTTTGGGTGTTTTGGGTGCTCGATGACCGGGTGCTTTGCTGCCCAACGACCTGAGCTGGACGGGTCAACAAGGGGAAGTCCAAGATCAAGGAGTCGACGAGGAAGCACAAGGAGGAGCCAAGGAGTCCAGGAGTCCCTGCGTCAATGCCGCTCGTTCGCTTGCTCGTCGGTCGGCGAGGGGTTGGAAAAGGGGGCGTCTTGGCTCGAGTGGGAATGCCTGTCGATCTGCCCCGGGCGCTTGAGGTCGCCAAGTCGCTTTGGGATTTGGTCGGGTCGTGGCGCGGGCCTGGGGTATCACCTGTGCGCAAAGGCGCGTCGGTCCGGTGCAGTTGCAGTCGACAAAGGCAAACCCGAAACGTAGCTTAGGCGATCTTATTAGGCGGGCTCCGATCGGCGCGTGCGTGCGTCGACTAATAAGGGTTAGGTTCGACGGTTGCGTGTACGCAGGTACTTTATAATGTACCGAGTAGAGGCGCTCGTTGGTGCGGTGCGGTGCGCGTCTTGGGCTATCAGCGGGGCTATTGCCAGGGACGCTCGGGCTTGTCGAGAGCTGGATGCTTTCAAGATTGGTTCGAGGTGAATCGATGAGCTGTCTGATATCGAATGTCTGTCGAGCTATGTGTCTATACGGGAAACACGTGGGCGTCTATAGCATTGTAGGTAAGACACGCGGAGGGAGGTGTAGAGGCAGGGAGACAGAGGGAGTAGCCGAGGGAAGGCGAGGCGATGCAAAGATGGAGAGAGCGGTAAGGCGACAGTCTCCAAGGTATTCCGATTCGTAGGTGCGTGCGTGCAGCCAGATGACGAAGAGCAAAGCAACAAGGATGGATGTGCGATCGATAAGGTACTGGGCGAAGGATGATACCGATATGAAATCCGTGCGTAGGTAAGTTGGTGTTTTGGGGGATATGTTGCGTCCCGGGTTCTCTGGTCTGCGGTGTGCGGTCTTCTGCTACTGGTATTGGGTCGGTGATGCTACAGAGTCGCAAGGGTGAGCGAGGCAGTAGGGGTTTGTTGTGTGATGGTGCCTGCTGGTGATGTGTTTGTTTGTTTGTGTTGATGGGAGAGAGAGGGTGGTGTGTGAAGAGGAAAAGCGATGAGATCCAATGGGGGTGGTGAGGAAGAGAGGAAGAAGGAGGAAGAGGAAAGTCATCACACAGTGGAAGCGTCAACGACAACGATGACAACAGTTCAGCCACATGGCATTTAACAAGTCAAGAGCATATGTACGAATACTATACTTCTCGTCACTTTGAAAGCCATAGTCGACTACCTCGGCTAATACCTCAGGTACTCTCACTCCTGCAATCCTACAAGCTGAACGCGGCCTCTCTACACCTTGAGCCCGTCCGATTGCATCGCGTGGGAGCTCGACTTTTGCTGCACATGGAAAACAGTGAGACATCTCATGCTAGACTAGCTGACTACTAGTTGACTACTTCGTAGCTAATCATTATAGCACTACAATGACACTTTAGCACTCTAATAACATTGCGTATTAGCGTAGCGCTACCGAGGATTCATCCCCATCCCCATGGATCCCGTCTTGTCTGAGGTTGTCTCGCCGCTTGCGCTCCCATCACTCACCCCCCACTCTAATCAATTCATAACCGGACGACTCAAGGGAAATCAGCGCAACGCGACACGAACACAGACCTTGACCGGTGCAATTAGTCATTTGTTCGCTCACTCACTGACTTGCTAAGGTATCTTGCTGCCTTCATGCGATTGGTTATGCAAGCGAAGCATTGCTACCCTCTTGGCGAGAATAATACTAGTAGATAACTCACTGTTGCTTTATATAAGGTACGTGTACCTGGCCTACCATACGCCAGCTAGTAATTGGTACTAGTAGCTAAGACTACATCGTGACCATGGCTCAATTTGCCCAAAAGAGATGAACTACTAGTCTAGACTATGAGACTCTCCTTATTATACCTACACATGAATCTCTTCTAACTAAAGAATAAACGTCGCTGCTTTCTTCAAACCGCCAACCCCCTTTCCCTTTCCCTTTCCATGTTCGTGGAATCGCGGTCTTTGGTCCTTGTCCTCTTCATCGACCTTGGCCTTCAACTTTCTGCCCACTGCCACTAATAGCCTTCTCCAGGATTTCTTTGCGCCGTTGGTTGTGTTGGTAAGCTGGCTCTCGCGATCTGCCTCCTTCTCGCTCTCGGCGGCCTGTGCATCTTGCTCCGCCAACCTTAAACGATCTACAGCCTTTGCGATTTCTGCCACCTTCAGATCCTCGATCACTGCAATTATCTTAGGTTCTTCCTTGACCATGTCGCTTTGCTGGACCGCTTGAGTCTGTGTCTGTAGAATCAACTGTCTCGGGAGATTCGGGTGCTGTATATTCTTCCAATCGAGTCTGGACAGCCCGTCGTTATCGAACCTTTCAACGTTGTTGCCACCCGGCGTTCCGACACCCCCTTCTAAACGATCAACAATCATCTTGGAAGTCCATAGACTATCCAGCACCTCTTTCGCCTTGTCCGTCAGTAACCCCTTTGCCGTGTGCCCGTAAGAGTCTTGGTGCAAGACGAACCGACTCCACGTCTCGAATGACTTGATCGCGACGTCGACTTCCACTTCAAACCACTCTCTATGGCGCGTAGGGCAATGGGAACATTGAAACGGCCTCCGCTGTTTCTGGAGGTCTCGGTGGACCAAGGCCTCGACCCTCCTCGCCCCAAAGAAATGGCCCCGGCTTACTGCCACCAACTTGGCTGTGTCTTGCAGCTTGCATGGGGTTCCGCTATAGCGCTTCCAAACATTTTCTTTTTCAGTCCATCCAATTTTGACGAGTCCAAGTTGTGAGGATGTAAGGATATAGACGATTCCGTGCTTCGAATCCTGTTTCCCAAAGTCTCTGTAAAGAGTCTCCGCGATTTGAAATTTGGCATGAGGTTTTGCTGGGGTAATCGGCTTTGGTGTGCGCGCTGCTTTAGTCTGAGGGGTTGGTGCGACCGGTGTTGCCGGTCGTTTTGCCTCCTCAGCAGGTTTGTCCTGTACGGCTTCGTTTCGTGGATTTTCTGTCTGTTGACCAACTGGCTGTCGACCCTCTGTCTGTCGACTCTCGGTCTGTTCGCCCCCAATGCGCTGACCTTTGGTGTGTTGAACTTCATTTCTCCCTGCTTGTGGTCTCCTCGGTGTGGATGGCTTAGGGTTGCTTCCGGAAATTCTAGGCGTTGGTGACACATTCTGTTCATACTTTCTGCTCGACGCCTGGGTGAATGGGGTGTAAGGGCTGGGCGGAGTAGGGGGTGTCATTGGCGTTGAAGTGTTGCCATCAAAGACGCTTTCTGACGACCTGCTCATAATAGAGCTTGCATCGCTATTGCCTGGTGATTCCACTTGCATGTCTCGTTGAGAGCCAGAATGAAGCTTCGATGATAGACGCGCAGATCGCGGTGGTCGTGATGGTGTTTGTGGTCCGATCTCAGGCGGCCGAGTGTTGTATTTGGTGGCTGCGCGGATGGGTAGGTCGTCCTCGTCCTCGTCCTCGTCGAGCTGCGGTACTTCGTCCACCTGATTCCCCTTCGAACCGCTTCTAGTCTCCAATGTTGCATTTCTGTTGGTCATCAACCAAGCCTTAGATTTGCCGCCCAATACCACACCACCAGACCTTTTATCACCAAAGATCTCATTATCGGGGTTCCCGTCAACAGTGTCTTCGAGCTCGAGCCTCGTTGGCCGAGAGAACCAGACACGTATATGTGAGACCATGTCTTTAACGTGGTGCCAGCAATGGGTTTTGAGAGCTAAATCTGCTATCCCTTCGAGTATTCTACTGGTGTCAAGGTACGCCGAATTGTACTGGCGAAGTCGGAGCAAATCAAGCAGTCTTCGTGTGTTCATTCCGGCCTCCTTGGTATCTTTTTTAACCGAAAGCATCTCGCAAGGCTCGCCGTTCGTTTTTATTCCGCAGCATGGCTTTTGCGGGCTGGGTTCTTTCAGCTTTGCCTCAAGCCGATCGATCAGCTTGATCGCGAACTTTTCCGAGGCCTCGTCAGATGGTGCTGGCTTGTCCATGGTGAAATGACAATGAGAGAGTGGTCAAAGCAGGGCGTTGCAAGAGAGTGCGTATACGCTGGGTAAATAGATTCAGTTCTCTCCTCGTTCTGAACCCCGTCCGCTCGCAATCGCCGCATAGCCGGGGAGGTTGACTCGCAGCACCGAAGGATTGCAGGAGCTGAAACCCCTCATACTCGCCTGCGGTAACACCCAGCCTCTCTCGATAACGATTCTCTACTCACAGCCCTGTTCATGTGTCCATTTCTTGCGCGAATTGGGTCGCGTGGTTGGCTAAGCCGTGGTGGTTGTCTGCATGTTGGCTGCGACACTTCTCAATGGGGAAGTTGGGCCCTCCCACTTACATGAGACCCCCCGGTGGAGAGGGAAATAACGGCCCGCAGATCGCTTAACACCTGAATGTATGTGAGAAAATTGCGGGAATAGGCATTGTTGGGCATCTCTATTGTTGGAAGACGTGATGTTCTTTGAGTTGGTGGGAAGGGTGGCCGGGTCGAGGTGGCCGGGTCGAGGTCAGCCGGGTGGGTTTCCGTCTCGCATAGATGCAAGCCACATGGGGTAGAAGGCCATGACCCGAATGCTTTCAACTGTAAGTCAGTAACTTGTGTGTGCTAGAAAGCCAGAATATCTTGACCATAATAAAGCATACTACTAGAAGTTATGTTTATATTAGACAAGACCGGCGGGTGGATTGTAAGAATGCATGCAACCCGTCGCGTTGAGCATACACAGGAACTAAGTCCAACCGAAACTCTTAGAAACAGCCGACAGGTTTTCTTCAGTACTTACTGCAGGAATGTTGTTAGGCTATGCAAAGCAGAAACAAGAACCCTGTATGTGCCAAGTTCCGCTGAAAACAGATTACACTGCCACGATCATCATGTCGTCAACTCATGCCGGCTTCGCCGTTAACATGGATGGATGTGGCCTCGTATCGGCATCAGACGAGCTCTGAATCCAGGTGTTTGTAGATAGGAACTGAATTGGTATCTTCATTGATGATCTATCCTTGATGATAGATTCAAGCAACATGATGCGGTGCATGGTGAAAGTTACTCACACGAGACAATTATGGGGGAAATTTTATGATGAGCTTCACTATTAAAAGCCCCGGGAACATTCCCTTTGTGAGACCATCAGCTCAATTGTCAAGTTATTGCCCAGTTGAAACCGGGACAATACTAGACGTAACGCCGGTTTAACCGTTCAACCTTGGCAGTCAGCCTGTCACTAAGAGTAAAATCTGGCGATATGATTGCCAAGCTGAGCAACGCTTGTTGAAGTCTTTCTCGAAAACTAGACCCTCTTCGCAACAATGATAGAGCCGAACGAGGTATGTGCTAAAAGGTAAGCTAATTGTCGACTGAAATGAACCAAGAGATGTAGTAGTTTGGAAGTATGTATCTATATTGGAAGCAAGCGCTGAGGCAGCATTTGCATCGGCGATCAAGACTTTGGATGGTTTAATGGCTAAGCGTGGCTTGCTTCTCTCTCAGTGGCTGTGCTATGTGGCTGATTCCACCCAATGCCAGGAGGTAGGGCTGACGGCTGACGTACCTGGAAATACCCCCTGAAAAAAAAGACCCGCCTCCGGTCGTATCGCAGGTTGAGGACAGTGTTGAGACACTTCTCCCTCTGCGCACACATCTCCTACCTCAACGCCTCCAGTCTCTCCCTCGAAGCCCTTGACGCCCGGCTGAAGAGCTTCTTCCTCTCCTTGTCTAGACTTTGCCCGATGGCGAGTCGCTCCAATGGACGGTGATCCGGCAGTTGCGCCGGAGCTCGACTCGTTCAGCTTGACTTTTCCCCTACCCTACCGCGTTGGATTCATTGCCACGCTCGGTCAGTGCCAATGACAGGTGTGCTCTCGGTCATGGATGGGCTGGAACTGACTCCGTGTAGCTGTTTGGGGATGGGGCATTAATCTTCATTGCCTCTACCTGGTCAAGGTCGACGTGCCCTCATTGATACGATATCCCGGCCGAGCCTCGCCCCAACACATCCCGCACCATCTCTCGACGTACCGGCTTGCGACCGTTTTATCCGCGCTCTTCGGCTTCTCGATCACGCTCTTCTGGCTCCTCACATGGCGTATACCCGAGCGTGTTGTGGAATATGACTGGGTGCCGTTGACGTACCTCCTCGCCGTTGTCGCTCTGTTCGTCGTGCCCCTGCAGCACCTCCCAAGCAGCGGAAGGAGGCGGTTCCTGGCTACTCTGAGGCGCGTGAGCATTGGTGGCATAGCAGAGGCCCAAGATGGAAAATTTGGCGACATCCTACTGGCCGATGTCCTGACTTCATACGCCAAGGTCTTTGGGGATCTGTTTGTCACGATATGCATGTTCTTCACGCCTGGAGGCTCGTCGACGAACCGACCCGATCGCAATTGTGGAGGCACAGTCATGGTCCCGCTCATCATGGCGGTTCCGAGCATGATCCGGTTTCGCCAATGCATGATCGAATACTTCCGCGTCAAGCGAGCACCATACAAGGAGTCTACGGGGTGGGGCGGCCAGCATCTCGCCAACGCGCTCAAGTACTCAACAGCGTTCCCCGTCATCATTACCAGTGCGCTCCAGAGGGGTGTGGAGGATGGGGATGTCAAAGCGGTCTTCCACAAGGCGTGGCTAGTTGCCGTATTGGTCAACTCGCTCTATTCGTTCTACTGGGACGTTGCCAAGGATTGGGATATGACGCTATTTTCCCCCAAACGGGATCGAGAGTCGCCGAACCATCCCTTCGGGTTGCGGGACCGATTGATCTTCAGGCCCATCAACCTCTATTACGCTATTTTTGCACTGGACCTCGTGCTAAGATGCACATGGTCAATGAAGCTTAGCCGCAATTTGGACAAGTTTAGCGATTTCGAGAGCGGCATTTTCCTCATCGAGTTCCTCGAGGTTTTCCGGCGATGGGTGTGGATCTTTTTCCGGGTCGAGACAGAATGGATTAGGACTTCCACGACGGGACTTGGGATCAACGACTTTTTACTGGGAGACTATCAGGCGGAATACGACGACGAGGAATAAGTGGCGTCAGGAACATGGCCGGGCTGGGTGGTGTGCCAACGGTGATCTAGCTGGCTGGAGTCTCGGTGTATTGTATAGACGGGAACACGGTGATAAATATGAATACTACTTTACCTAATGAGAGCGTTCATGGCGTCTCTAGGACGGAGGCTCGTTCGCTTGCCTCCCGCGCGGTAGCCCCTTGGGGCCGACTTGGAGGCACCGCGTCCGTCGACGAGAACAGGTACGTACGTACGTAGGTTTCCACGCAGCTCTTACGGGCAATATTGGCGAGGCTAATAACAGCTTATACATAGCAACAGGTTGAGAGACTAGTAAACTAACGACCTGGAAGAGACTAGGAGCATGCCTCACGCCCCGTTCTGGCGTGGGTGGTTTGTCCCGCCACGCTGGTAAGCTTTTCCAACCTTGGCCCGACTGGGCCATCAATTCAATCCTGGGTCTGACGGTAGAGCACTAGGTCGTCTTCTGTCTCGGCGCCCAGGGTCTCCGTATCGGGTTTCCCGGAAATCAGGCCATGGGCAATTATGCTTTCTGGTGATGGGTGGACTATTGCGGCTACGGCCAGCAGCGAGAACCAACAGCGAGAACCGCGGCCTCGTCATTGAGGCATGGCTGGCGTTGGTAGCAAGGAGTCTAGAAGCCCGACACGAACAACGACTGCCGCGTCGCCAGACGAAAGATGCCGCCAGTGGCCGCAGGGTTTGCGATCCCGCGAGGATAGCTTCACCGTGACGGGCGAGTTTCGCAACAACGGCCTCGCTCAGACTAGGTCCCAGCGTCTCGCCAGTGTCGCGCTGCCTCCCCCATGATGCCTCGCACGAGATCGCGCACGAGGGAGGGAGATGCTCGCAGCACACACGACGCTCCACCCACGCTCCACCCACGCTCACACTCTTACTTACACTCACACACTCACCGACGGTTGCGGGGAATCTCAGCCTCGACGGCCCCAAGCGACTGGAATGCAGCGGCATTGTCTTGGTTCCCGATGATCCAATCCTCGCCCACTCGACCAGCCTAGACTCAAGCCTCCCGCCACCTCGCCGCCGCAGGTGACCTCCAAGTGGACGACCAAGTGTAGAAGCGGAGTGACGTCGGGGCCGGCGAGTCTGCGTTTCCCGTGGTATGCAGAAGTTGACAAACCTAAGTAGGTACCGTACCTATGCAATAAGGCTCTAGTAGTTCATTGTGCTACGCTGTTTTTCTCTCTCGCTCTCTCTCTCTCTCGCTCTCTTAAAGAGAACATCACCGTCTACAAGTGACTCAAAGCTTGCTTGTTGGGTTTCCTTGTTTCTCATCTGTCTCTCTGTCTCTCCCGCATGCAATCTTCCTGTCTCTCTCTCTGTCTCCTAGTCCCCGTCACTGAAGAACAGTCAAGACACACACTCATACGCCTTACAGTGGCGGAGTCGACATCGGGAGGTCACCACTACAAAGGACCTTGCGTCCCTGCGCGTCCTCGAATTAGACTCCTCGGTATAGTCCTTCTTTGTCTACTGGTAGCGTCAAGGGAGAACCATCGGCCGTGGCCCGTATATCCTGCATGCGAGGCCCCAGTGCCCGACCTCGACATTTTGATTCACTCATCATCTCATCTCACCCAACTCGTCATCCTCTCAACCGCTCTCGACCGTCCATCACCATGGGAAACTACGCATATTCACTCAGCGGGCTGGAGAATCCCATACCGCCAGAGAACGAGTTTCTATACCGGACGAAGCCGCTGCCGCCGCCGCCGTTGCCAGCCAAGAATATCTTGACCTCAGCACGCTACTCCATGGATCCCCCGCGGGCAGTGGCTGGGCGGAAGAGCAATAATCATCATCTAAATCAGCGGCCGCTGCCTTTGGTCCTACCGGCCTCGCGACTTCGTGCTGACCGCATGAGCTTGCCCAGCCATTCCATCACGGGACGCCGCTCGTCCCAGAAGCTGCATCCGCTTACCGTCCAGGATGTCGGCTCTTCTCACGACTACCTCCCCCTCCGCAGAATCGTCCCCTCGTCATCTTCGCCCACCGACTCATCTAGCAACTTCAGCTACTCCTTCGAAGTGCCAATATTCGAAGAAGTCCCCATGTATGAAAAGGCCTCCATGTACGAAGATATCGACAACATGTACGCACAACCAAGGCTCTCCGAAAGTAGTGCCCTGCCTCCGCCTCTGGAGCCCGACTGTGATGGCACGTCCAGCAAGCGCAGCTCGGGGGCGCCCAAATCGCCTCGCCCAGTTCAGTTCAGCCCCCCGGCGTACAAGGAGCCGGTTGTCGCCTACTACAGCAGCGCGCCGGGCTCCATGGATCACGTTCCCGGCCTTAATGTCTCGTTGAATAACGACGACAGCTCTTGGCGCGCGAGCAGGTCGTACAACTACTTTAGCGACGTGGAGACTGCGGACGAGTACCACAGGATCACCACCGATCTAGCGACCCGGCCCAATCGAGACTCTGTCTTTCACACTGCTGCCCCCCTACCGCACTGCTCCCTCTCCAGCCGCCTCAGCGTCTCGGCCAAGGTTCTTTTCTCCCGAAAGCGCGACACCTTGTTGACGATCGACCCCAAGACTTGCAACAGGGCATCCTTCGCTTCTGGCCACCACCCCCAGAAGACGCCCTACCCCCCGGCGGCCCCTCTTACCCCGGAGATGAACGTAGTGTCACCACCTCGCAGCGTCTTCGAGACCGACGACGAAGAATACGAAGAAGACGAGGATCACAAAGTGCGAGTTATCAAAGAGTTCTTCGCACGTCGGAGCGAAGATCGCGCTGCAATTGAACCCTATTCGGCGCCGGCCGCACCCCACGCTCCGCCCCCGTCGCGGCGGCCAGACACTCCCCGGCTCTTCAGCAAGACAGGAGGCCAGGTGAGGGAACTTTTCGCCAGCCTACACATGTCCAAGGCGGAGAAGCGGCGCAACCAGTTAAGGAGCAGGATCAGGGTGATTCCCGAGGTGAATGGAGAGGAAAACGGCTTTTGAAGACTGCGGTTGCATCTATCGTGGTAGTGGCGGTATCTTGCTTGTCTGGCTGGGAAGCTTTGGAGTCTTGGTGTTGCATTACAGGCGCTGCGTGGTTGCTTACAGAGATTCCCCTGGATTGGTTGCCCTTAGTTTTGCTGTCACCTAGTCCTATGACTGGTTTACTCTGGTCTTTACTATTTGAAAAGTGTATTTTGTTACTTGAAGATTTATCAACCATTGTGTCCGGCTCCGAACGTCTAAGACAAACTTGTGATACGTGCTTCACTGTGGAAGACCATGGGGCCAGTTTCAAGGTAAAGCGCTCAATGTCGGTGAATGATTCACTTATTTTGGAGCTTTCAAAGGAAAAGTTCGCAACTACTATTTATTTCCAGTTTACACTCGCATAACATCGCAGTGACAATTCATGCCGTCGTAGTCTACCCATTGCCCTTGCAACCAGATTTCCAACCCCGGCAGTTTTACTAACTATTACTAAGACAATATCGGCCGAGACCGACGGAAGCAGCGAACTAGTAGACCCGCCCATGCCGCCCCCACCCCCGCATCTAGAGCCGGAGCCGGAGCCGCGTCCGAAGATGACGAACTCAGCTCCTACAACTCGACCTCGGAACTCTGGAGGGCCAGCACTTCGCGATTTAGATGGCAAAAGCTGGGAGCAGAAGATGACCGACGCAGCAGCAGCATCCATAGAGGATCCTCGCATCACGCCCGACGAGCTTACCGACGCCGACATCGCTGCTGTCCAGAACGGTATTAGAGAGGCCTTGACTGGAGACTCCGTCAACTACGGGGAGTCGTCGTTGTACTATGATTCTGGGACCATGGCGCCGTTGAATGCCTTCTCTGCGGTCAGTTTTCACTTAGTTGGCCTTGAACCGCACCGCCAGCTTTAAAGTCGTTATGCTGCGTTCTCCCGTTGTCGCATAAACCGATATATGTACCATTCATCGGACACACCCAGCAATGCCTCCCTCACACAACAGCAACTTCCACTTACACGCGGTTGTATGATTATGAAACTTCCACACCTCCTACTAACACCTGCAAAAGGCAGCCATAGCTAGGTTCCGCACCTACAAACCCCCAGCATTTCCCCTCTGGGACCGACTGCCCGCCCGCAAGCGCGCCGCCGTCTTGATCCTACTCTATGCAGACAAAAGAGGCGACCTGCGCGTCGTCATCACGATGCGCGCCACGAGTCTTAGGAGTTTCTCGGGCCATGCGGCTTTCCCGGGAGGCAAGGCCGACGATACCGAGGAAACGCCTTGTAAGCATGCCATTGGTTATGTGCTGTACTAGTCCACGATGTTGATACAGTGTGCAGACCAAATAGCAAGGCGTGAGGCATGGGAGGAGATTGGCCTTCCGATGGACGACTACAAGATTCCTAAGCCCTTCCGCATCGAGCACCTCTGCAGCCTCCCGCCCTCTCTCGCCCGGACACACCTCGTCGTTCGCCCGGTGGTAGCCTACCTCTCTACAGACCGTCTCCCCCAAGGCTCGCCGGCACCCACGGTCGAGGAGACGATGATGCCCAAACTAGACGCACGTGAGGTTGCCGCTGTCTTCAGCGCGCCCTTCTACAACTTCCTCAAGGCCGAGGACCTAGCCCCGCCACCGGGCGAGACGCTGCCGCCGGGCCACTGGTACGACGGCGAGTGGATGGCGTGGAAAGACCATCCGTGGCGGATACACAACTTCTACGTGCCCGTCAACAACCAGACGGTATCGAAGCCGCGCCGGAGCAGCGCCCAGGGCAACTTGGCGGAGAAGCTGGAGGAGGAGGAGGAGCGCGAGGGTCGCTTCAAGGTGTGGGGGATGACGGCGCGGGTGCTGGTGGATGCGGCGCGGATTGCGTATGCCGAAGAGCCCGAGGTGGAGCATAATGACAATTATGGCGATGAGAGCATCATTGAGCAGGCGGATAGGGAGGGGGACTTGAGCGAGGTAGGAGAGGTGAAGAAGGAGGAGAATGGTGAGCCGGCTAAGATGTGAAGGGTGTATTGGGTTCTAAGGGGAGAGCTGGTGTGATTTAGTGGTATGTTAGATACAGTTCGACAAACTTGATAGATGGGACTACAACCCATACCATACATAGATGAAAATCCTATGCTCGGACTAAAATCCTATGCTCGGACTAATAGCTTGTCTTGTCGATGCCCTAACTTTAATGCTGGCTGCTAGTCGTTCACGGAAAGCGAGTGCGTATCATTCAGTTCTAGAAAGATTGTACGACTACTCCAGCAATCGCAGAATCGTACGCGATCGAACTGTTATACCCCATCCAACATCCAGGCCAACGAATCAATGACAGGCATTATCCTTGGTGGCCGACGTGTCCTGTCCAAAGAGAACATAGCCGAAAAAGGCACCCAAAGACACGGCTCCCATGACCCAGCCGTTGTAAGTCATGAAGATCAGCCTAGCAAGGTTTAGCTCCCAAACGCGCCCTCCCGGATGGCCTGCAAGGCGGAAAACTCACATCAACATGAAGGCGTAGAAGTTCTGCAGCGCGTACAAAGCGGCCTTGATCAGATGGGCGCGCTGGCCGGCGCGCGGCTGGTTCTGTCCTGGCAAGAGGAAAGGAGTCGTCTCAGTAACAGCGTCAAGGCCTCCCGGGAAGACTTAGCATTTGCACATCCCAAGAGTCGGACATGAGGAGAAGCAAATGCAAAGCAAAGTCCATCTGGGTTGTGGTATATGCCCGTATGAGGGGGGGGTATCTTGACTTACTCGGTAGGGTCTCGACGCGGCGGGCCAGGAGGGCTTCGTATCGACGCGATAGGGCGCGCAGGCCTTCGTAGCCGACGGCAAGGAGGACGACGGCGAGGAGCGAGACGATGAGGGAGATTGTGGAGCGGACGTGCCACTGGCGGAAGACGATGCAGAGGTTGGTCGTGTCCCAGGTGAAGAGCATCTATAACGGGGGGCGGGAGAGGTTAGCTTGTGCTTGGAAGACAGAATACAGGAAGTTCGGAGGAGGCTTTTGATGTCGAGGATGGCGATGATAGTGACAACTCACGTTCATGCTACACATGTCATGCATGCCGCCGTCGCCGTGGTCCATGTCGCCGTGATCGTGGTCCATCATGGGAAGTGTTCAAGGGTTCGCTGCGAGCTTCGAAGTGGCGGATGAATGGGACTTTGGGCGGAGGTTAAAAGAGGAAGATTCGTGGTATACGGATCGAGAGTCGAGAGGGCGTATAGAGATGGAAGGAGGATGCTGTTTTATTCAAGAAGAAGCTGTAAATGAGCTCAAACTTGCGCAAGGCTGGAGTCGAGATGCCTTGTATGGTTTGGAAGCGGAAACGGCGTCGAGTCGTGGTGGGACAACAGCCGGAGTTGGTGGACAGACGGCTTTGCTTTCAGCGGGGCATTTTATAGACTGAAGTTAACGCACCTTGGCGGAACTGTGCCTACTACAGTAGTAGTACTAGTACTAACCTGTAACATGCCCGCTGAACATTGAAGTGCCCATCCATGGAGGTTATCGAAAGGCCCTCCAGTTCAAGGTCTTGTTGGTAGGTAGATACTTTGTACGCGTATCAATAACTCGTAGTCTGGCACAGTATTGTCACGGACTACTAATAGTGCTAGTACTAATAAGAGTGGTACTACGTAAGTAGTAGTAGTCAGTATTAGCCGTTGATTCAATAGTAGTGACGGGCATGTTCAACGTTGCCGGTCTACTAGCCTCCAACGTTTTCATCATGACTATGGAAATCGCCGCGTCTCCCGACTGGACGTTGACGCGGGTCGAAAACTGTCGCAGCTGACATATCCGACGTCTAGTATAATTATCCATCTCTACACCATTCTACACTATACAAGTCTAACACTTTACCGTCCACTATCCTTGATCATTAGACTAGGTGTGCTTTCTGATACTTTTCATCTCTACTTCCCACTCGTACTACTCATCTGTCGCTCTCTCTACCCCCCGGAATTCAACAATGCTTGGACCGCCCATCAACTTGCCCAAGTGGTGAGTCAACCATAGATCCTAAGTCACCTTCAATTCTCACGTATCCTCACTAACCTACATCACAGGCTCGAGGAAAACTCTCATCTTCTCCAGCCGCCCATCAACAACTACTGCGTCTACAATGAAGACTTTACCGTCATGGTTCGCACAACAATCTCCTCGTCTCCACCAGAACAGCTCAAGTCACTCACACACACACACACACAGATCGTTGGCGGCCCTAACGCCCGCACCGACTACCACATCAACCAAACCCCGGAGTGGTTCTACATGTACAAGGGCGCCATGATGCTCAAGGTCGTCGACGCCGGCGAGTTCCGCGACATCATCATCCGCGAGGGCGACATGTTCCTCCTGCCCGGCAACACGCCTCACAACCCCGTTCGCTTCGCCAACACCGTCGGCCTCGTGCTCGAGCAGAAGCGGCCCGTGGACTCCATCGATCGCATGCGGTGGTACTGTGGCGACTGCAAAGCCGTCGTGCACGAAGCCGCCTTTCACTGTACCGACTTGGGCACCCAGATCAAGACCGCTGTGGAGGACTTTAAAAGCGATGACGAGAAGAGGACGTGTGGCGCGTGTGGTGCATTGGCGGATTGGGCGCCCAAGGCGGGATCGAACAAGGATCCTAACCTGGAGTAGCTGTGGACAACAGTCGACCAAGTGTGAGAGGACAGGCGTTGTAAACATGTTCGACTGGTCTAGCATGCGATGTAGTTGTTCTGTAGTGCCGAGTCTTCGTGCATGGTGCATGCATGTAGACATGTACTGGTTCGTGCAATCAGAGCATCTTTGCATATGCCCTCACCCGTGCGAACATCTGCATTGGGCAATATTCTATGTCTCTATTATGTCTACATTACAATACCGTCTTGCACATCCCTTCACGTTTCGGAAAAGGTATACGAGCTGGGTGACTCCTCAATCGGAATCTCAATGCTGCCCTCGGCCACTTCCTTGCCCTCAATCCTCAACCCGGCATGGATCACATCGCCTGGCACCACGGGGCCAACACCAGCGGGGGTGCCGGTAAGCACGATGTCGCCCGGGTTCAGGGTCATGACCTTGGAGATGTCGCTCAGGATGCGCGGGATCCGGTAGATCATCAGGTTGGTCGAGCCCAGCTGCTTGGTCTCGCCGTTAACCTTGAGGAACAGCTCGACCTCCTGGGGATCCTTGATGGACGTCTTGGGGATGATGTTGCTCATGGGGAGGAAGGTGTCGAAGCCCTTGGCGATGTCCCACGGTAGACCCTTCCGCTTGGCCTCGTTCTGAGCGTTGCGGGCTGTCATGTCGATGGCCACGGCGTACGCTACAAGGAATCAGCGGTTGTGCCAACATCGGCAGAAGACGAGACTTCGCGACTTACCTCTAATGGCTTCGAGTGCACCTTGCGTGTCATCCGCCTTTAGGTCCCGGACCACCTTGCCGATGATGAGAGCAAGCTCAACCTCATAGTGCATGTCGATGCCCTTGGGTCGCAGACACGACCCCTGGCCCGGCAGCACGATGGACGACGGCGGCTTGAGGAAGAAGAAGGGCTGCTTCGGCTTCGCGTTGTTCAGCTCCGCAATGTGCTCTCTAGTTCGCGCGCGTCAGTGAGAGCTCGCCCGCATGAGAGACAGAGATGGAGATGATGGAAACACACGCGAAGTTGCGGCCGATGCAGACGACCTTGCCAGCCTGTCTCAGGGCTGAGGCTTGGGGGGCCATGGTGGCCAGTGTGCCTCGAAAGGCGAACATGACGACGGAAGTTATCGATTTGCCTTGATTGAATCTTCTTCAGCTCTTCTTGATATCGATTATCACGGTTGATAATTGCGAGGTTCAGGTGTTTAGAAGAACACTCGGCTAACGCCGGTCGGGAGCTTTCCGACGTGAGCGTCGGAGGTGGGACCCGAGATGGTATCGGTCGACGGTGGCTGGCAAGCGCGTAAAAGACGGCACCGTACACTACGACTATAAGGTGCCTCTAAAAATCCGGAAGAAATTAAGAAATGTCATCACTAAATCGAGACCTAAGATAATCCCTAACGTGATATTATCATCTTGCGACGAGCCTTGGGATGCAGGCCTAATGTTGTGTATTCTTCCACCAGCCGGGGTGGTTGGGTCCACAGCGGGAGGCTCCAGAATCCAGATTCAGATCTATAGCCCCAGCTGTCAACCCAAACGCGGTAAGAATCAGCCACAACAAAGTCAGGTTGATGTTAGGTTATTATCAGACAGTCGTGCATACTGAGTGCTGCTATAACATCCGCAAGGTTTCCTTCAATGGCTCCGAAACGCGGCTCATCGGGAGCTCAGTGTTGTGTAGATCTATCCCCTGATATCAACACTGCAAAAGAACTTGGCGTGTGCTCTAGACTAACCTTTGCATTCATCTTCGACATCTTTATCTTGCATGTTTGGTGTTCTCTCGTGTTCACAAGCCCTCCAAGTGTACAGCTGGCCCGCTGTTCACTCTTCTTTCATGTTCCAAATTACAGTTACAGGGGGTCACAACTTCATCACAACGCCACTATTTCACTTTCTGTTTGGTCTCGGACGTAGAGGTACCTATTCTCATCCTCTGAGGTATATTTGCAATAGTAGCAACGGTGTTGTGGTACCTAATCAAGGGAGTGCAGATGGCGATGGGTGCCTCCTGGCGGGGTTTATACCACTCGCTCAGCAAATACCTTGCCAGTCCGCCAGTCCCTCACTTGTTTCCACAGCTAGAGTCACTGTAAACGCGAGCGTTGTTGCGGTGAAGACCTTCCCCATGGTGCCAGGTGCCCGTAGTAAATATTGTCCCTCCTGCAACAACACTCTCCCCCTCCACCCCCTCTGACACTCTTCACCCACACACCATCTTTTCTACTCGCCTGCACTCAACAACCGAACAAGCGAACATCAAATCTCTACTCTTGTGGAAAAGCCTTCTTTCGCACAAAAAAACTTCGTTTAGCCCGCCTTTGAGACCCTGTTTCTTCAGGGGGTCTCGCCATCGCGGTATTCTTCGCGACGAACTTTACGGAGTCAAGACCAGTCAGTATCCTCAGAAGTCATCTCTAGTCTTGATACGATACTAACAAGACACTCTCGTCACCAGACAGTGGACTCAAGACGGTCAATACTTATCATCGACATTCGACACGTATGTTCAACAGAAGACCCCAGACGTAAAGTCTAAAATCACAACTTAAGAGACTTTGGGCATTACAAGCCACATACTGACATCCCATTTTACCGACAGATTATCCGACCTCCAGCCATTACCATCCACCATGTGTATCAACGTGGTGCGATGGTTCCTCTGCCCGAGGTATGGCAACCCTCGGGCAGGGACCACCGCGAAGCCACGACCGGAGTGGCGGCACGGAGACGCTGTCCCAAGGACAGAAGCTGCTCCAGCCGATGATAAATGGCACTTCCTTCGGCACAAGGAAGATGCATCAGTATGCTGTGCGATGTCTCGGAGCTCCGAGTGCACCACAGCCCCCAAAGCCACCAGGGTCGAGCTTTATAACATCCCCTGCTCGGAATGCACAGGGGACGATAGCTGCGTCCCCAGCAAAACCCCAAAAGTGTTCTGGGAGGGCCACAACGGCCTAAGCGACGAAGAACAGGGACTACTGAATCGAGTGGCCCGTTGCTACTTCCAAGAGCTCTGTGTGTTGCATAAAGCCTGGCTGCGCCATACAGTCTTAGACCTCCCGATCCAAGGACCCTTGGTGCAGAGGATACTATATGGATCTCTCATGTGCACTCAGCACAGTCAACACAGGCGACTTGACCAGCACCTCCTGGTCGGCCACCCTGACTGTAGCTGCCCGAGCATCGTCAACAAGCCGGCTCATAACCTTGCGCGTGCCCTTCGCGCTCAGGATGCGATGGCACTACGACTCAGTAGTACTGGAGACTGGCTAGACAATGCCGCTCGTTATGACTTAGACGCCTACGTTCAGGATGCCGGGTACCCGCCTAACCAGACCTGGTTTGATCCTCACGTCTACGGCTGGGACGAACCTGGCTATGTCGGCCCAACAGAGTCATGATGAACCGAGTCTATGAACGGGTCGACGCCCTCAAGAAATATGGGCCAATCTGCGATGACGCCGATTTGACGGAGTTAGAGTGGGCGACGACTCTGCAGCGAAGGTTGCACTTGATAACCCATTTCACCATGGTGACCGCCATAGATCCTGGCATCGGTCCTGAGTTCCGCGCCCTCCTCGTTGAACAGCATTTCCTCACTTTGCTGACGCCATCACTCACCGCAGAAATGGCCAGCCTGATGATGGTATGGGATTTCCCGGAACATTGCCATATCGCCAACGAAATAGCCCGTGACATGGTTGCCACTTACACAGAGTGCAACGATGGGTTAGACAGGCAACTCAAGCTCCTCGATGCTACCACACGAGCCGACAAAGTCGTCAGCGCCCTCTGTCAGAATAAAGACATCGCCGGCAGCAATGTACGGCGCGTCCAGGATGCTGCGGACATGTACATGCCGTCTGTGGAGATCAGCGGCCTAAGGGCGTTCATAATAGGCGGCATTGGCCATGACTGCCTATGTGGCAGCCAATTCGCCATGTGGAGCAAAACACCGCCAACGGCACACCTTCGTTGCATCGCCCTACCTTGCTGTGGCAAGGCGATTCACTTCTCGTGTTTCAAGCGCACTTTGAGGGTCAATGCCAAATGCCCATATTGTCGGCACGACTTCAGTGAGGACAAGTGGTACGAGAGCGCCGGGATTCAGCGACAACCTGGAAACCTCCCCTCGCCCCACATACCGTGGCCTACTCGAGAAGATATGGTTGCTTTCACTCGAGAGTTTGAAGAACGATTTGACAACTGATTTCGAGGAGCATCTGGCTGGACGAGTTATGGCAAGCAGCGGGATTGTACGGGGTTGTACGGAGACTGGTGGGCTACTACGTGTAAGTGCATACGGCGAATCACAAGGGAGGAGACTGACAGATTAAGACACGGCAGACGATGATGAGGAACTGGAAGTTAGATGCCAGCAAGCGACAACGATCGGATACTGGACAAAACAGAATAAATGACGACTAGCACAGAGAATTGGACCCATGTCTGAATAACTTCTACAACTCTTTCGAGATGCTCCGGGATGGGTTCGAGGTTCAGGATCAATAACGACGATTACTACCATCGATGGATAATTGAGAAGCGAGGAGTCAGGCATCACACAAGCGGGTGAAGGAATGCACCGGATCAGCCTC
Source organism: Stylonectria norvegica (assembly GCA_014621405.1). Taxonomy (NCBI): domain Eukaryota; kingdom Fungi; phylum Ascomycota; class Sordariomycetes; order Hypocreales; family Nectriaceae; genus Stylonectria; species Stylonectria norvegica. The sequence continues at coordinate 66,231 of JAANBC010000087.1, read as the reverse complement.
TCGGCGTAATGCTCGTTGGATCCCAAATCCATGGATTCAGGCCTACGTCCTGATGGCACTGTCCATGTTGTTAATTCCGCTTTAGGTATTTATAGGCCTTGACTTAGGGATTACATGTACAATATCTTACAGGCATTCAAATGCACCGCAAACTCATCTTGTACAGTGTTTTCGTTGACTCGCATGTCATGGGACCGGATGACATAAACTGATATAAATTCTATGCATTCGTCTCTATAAGATTCATCAACATCAAGCTACATGAACAAACGCCCGCTTTTTCACACTCCTCTCCGCGTTCTCATCCTCCCACGTCTCGTCCACATACTCCTTGACGCTCTTGTCCCGGATCTGCATGCCCACCACCTTCAGCGCCGCAATGTTGACGCCCATCTCGTCCTTCTGTCGCTTCAGCGTGGCGCGGAGGTTGATCCGGATGCCGTCCAGCATGCCCTTCATGGTGCGGCTCGCCACGATCTGCTTGTGGTGCGTCTTGAGCATGAAGAAGAGGATGCGGCACGTCAGCGGGATGTTCATCGACCGCGAGGCGAAGATGTTGAGGAAGGTGAAGAGGATCGGGACGGTGGCGAAGGGGAGGACTAGGAGCGCGTCTTGGAGGGCTGCGGCCTTGATGCGCTGCAGTACGGAGAGGACGTGGGCTTCGGCGGTGATGTTGCCTAGCGCGAGGAAGACCATGTTCCGTTGCGGAGGCTGGGCGTTGGGGTTGGTGAGCTTGGCTTCCTCGTACTCCTTCAGCAGGTTGAGGTCCGCCATGCCCATCTCGAGGGCCTCGGCTATTCGCTCTCCAGCCATCATCGTCTCCGTCGTCTGCCTAGTCGCAGCGCCAACCTCGCCGTTCTCATCGGCGGCGTCCTGGTCTCGCTCTAGCGACGTAGTCAGGGTGCTCTCGTACAACTCCTCAATTTCTCGTTCGCGCTCCTCCTCGAGGAATATCTGCTCGTCCGTCTCCTCCCAAATCCGGATGCTCTTGTCGTGTCCAGCACTGGCCAGGAAGTTGCCGGTGTTGCTGATGGCAATGGCCCACACTTCACCGTGGTGGCCATCCAGCCTTTGGATTTGCTCGAACTTGTCGCCATCCCAGTAGCGGATCGTGCGATCCTTGCTGCTGCTGAAGAAGTGGTGGCCGTTTCCGTCCGAGTTGTGCGGGACAAAGGCAACCTGCAGGATACTGTCCTGGTGGCCGAACAACGCCTTATGGCAATCACCAAAGTCAAGACCCCATATTCGGATGTTCTTATCTGCGGAACTAGTGACAATCAACTTGCTGTCGTATGATATGTCCATGCTCAGCACGGGAAGCTTGTGGCCGTAGAGGTTGAGGTAAAGCTTCAGTGAGTCCACGAAGAACACCTTAACAGTGTTGTCGAGGAGCGCAATGGCTATCAACTTTCCATCTGGTGAAAATTTGAGGCTTAGAATATCATCGGTGACCTTCATCGTCCTTGAATGGACCAGCTTGAGTTTCGGTGTTGTCCTCGTAGTGCCCAGAATCTCCTCCTGGACGATCTTGAAATCCCAGAATTTTGCGGTCTTGTCGGCACTTCCTGAAACAACAGAGCGCCCCTCTGGGTGTACATGAAGCGACCAAATGGCTCCCTCGTGGGCGTCGACACTGTCTAGCAGGGTGGCCGAGGCAACATCGAACAACTGCAGCTCGCCGCTCTTTGTTCCAACCACGACAACCTTGTCACCTGGAAGAAAAGAGCAGCACAGCGCGTAGCCGCACTCGAATGTCCGTATACAGCTCTGTGTTTTGGCGTTCCAGATTTTGAGATGCCCGTTGGATGCTGATGCCAACATCTTGTCGTCCGAGCTCAACGACAGCGCCCTTATATCTGTTCGGTGGCCGGGTAGCTCGACTGAGAGTCCCCTGGTGTAATCAGGAACATCCTCCTTCTTGGACTTTTCACTCTTTTCCCTTGGTGGGATGGTGTAGTACTCCAACTGGTTATTGGTGGTTCCCACGAGCAGCTGTAGGTCTTTTTGTCCGGTGGGCAATGCCCAGTCAACGGAGCGAACTTTGCCACCTGTCCGCACAATCACGTATTGGACGAAAACGTCCGTCACGTCGGCTTTGGACACATCCTCCGACTTGTCGTCGACGTTAGCGTCTTCGTCGGCAGGTTTCTCGTCTTTCTGCTTCTCGCGCCGCCTTCTCCGTTTGCGAGCCAAACCTTTCCGGATCTCGGATTCTGATCGTATCCGCCAGACCTCCACAGCCTTTTCTGAGCCATGGACGGCGAAATAATCCTTTCGCGGGTGGAAGACCACTTCGGTTGCTCTGTCTTTGCCTTGGCGATATAGCGTTCCGCGGTCGTGCAGAAATCTCGTCGTAACTGGCATGTCGACTCGGCGCCCGCTCGCGGCCAGGCCATCCACGTCTAGGGACCAGACTTTGATTTCTCCATCGTTGCCTGCTGTGATACACCCGCTGTAGTCGGGCGAAAGTCCAAGAGCCCAGCATTCGCCGTTTGTTTGTGAGATGTGTGTCTCGATACAGTGCCGAGACGAGAGGTCCCATAGCTTGAGGAGAGAATCCTTTCCAGCTGTCAGGAGAAAGCCATCTGAAGGCGCGTCTCCGTCGAGCACCATTGCTTGCGAACCATTTTCATCTTGGACCTGCGACTCTGGTTCCACGAATTGTAGTCCCGTCACCTGGTCCTTATGCCCCCGCAACTTGAACTGACCAACCTCAGCCACAAGATCCCAAACGATAACGTCCGTGTCTTTGGAGCCGCTGGCGAGCCGAACGCCGGTTTTGTCGAAAGCAAGCTTGGTGATGGCAGACTTGTGTCCGTTGAAGTTGACAATGACCGTAGCGATTTTGCTATCCCATAGTCGAATGCTGCCGTCTTCATAGCCCACCGCAAACACGTCCTTGTCGGACTTGCTCTGGGCGACGGCGGTTACAGGCACGGTACATCGTTCGTCCCTCCACCGACTGGAAATCTCGCCCTTTTTGATGTCCCAGCAAAGAACCTCTTCGTTCGCGGCGACTACGGCGTGACCCGCGCCAGCTCCGGTTCGGTCCCTCGACGTCCAGACGAGATTCGAGGTGCTCGAGGCGACGATGCCAAAGGCTTTGGCATGCTCGTATTTACTGAAAGAGTGAATGTCAGTGGAAGCTTGAAGATTGAGGGATTCCGCAAATGTCTTACAAATACGATTTGACCATTTTTGACAAGTTGCGACCACAATTGGTCCAGGTCCACGGCTTCGTCGACTTGGAAGATGGCAAAGATCTTGTCGCACGCTTCAAGGTGGGAAATTTTCTTATCGATAAGGTGCGGCACCACTTCACTGCGCCGACCTGGGAGTTGCGGGTACGTCACGTGGGCGGCTGCGAGCTCGACGTCGCTCACCACGTAAGCCCCACTACCCGGTGTCAACGAAGCTCCGAGTCGTCGACTGTATAGGGGATCGCAACGAACACAGCTCTCAAGATGCTTCTGCTGGACTATCAAAATGTGTTGATCCAATCGGTGCTGACCGAGAGGTTCTCGGGGTGAGTTGCCCCTCTGCCAGCCTGCCAAACCAGAGCTAATCGTACGTCAGTGCCCCTCCCGCCTCGATCGACCAGACTGTCAGCGACTTCGACGGCGTCACCTTCCACATCTCAACCCCCGAGACGAAGACGCAGATCTTACTGTCGATTCAAATACGGTGCTTCAAGGATCTTGTTCAATACGGCGCTGAGGAGGTGCTCCAGCGAGAGTATGGACAATACGTTGCGCCGGTCGAACCGGGCTTCGATTTCTCGGTGCTCGTGGACCTAGAGAACTTGCCGGAAGGGAAGGGTACGGGGCCTCGTTTTCACCTCCCAAGCTCAAGTATAGATGCTGATCTAGAGGTTCAGAGGAACGCGAAGAACTGGCCATGAAGTTCGCCCTGTTAAAGCGCAACGCTATGGCCGCACCATTCGAGCAGGCATACGAAGAGCATTACAAGTTGAAGGAAGAGGCATCCAAATTCACATCTGAGGAAGCTCCTCAGGGTCTGGTCGAGGGAGGCGAGGTCAAGGTGATTCAGTACCGAGAGGAGGAGGCCATTTATGTGAAGGCCAGCCACGACCGAGTCACAGTCATCTTCAGCACCGTCTTCCGCGAGGAAACCGATCGCGTATTTGGTAAAGTCTTTATCCAGGAGTTCGTCGACGCGCGGCGAAGGGCAATTCAGAACGCCCCTCAAGTCCTGTTCAGAAACGACCCTCCCCTCGAGCTGCAAGGAGTTCCAGGGGTGCGCAACACTGGCAATGGCGAAATCGGATACGTTACCTTCGGTAAGTCCCCTATTACAGGTGCAGATATTGTAACCTCGCTAATTCTCCCAGTTCTCTTCCCTAGGCATCTCACGCCTCAAAGGATGGCCGGCGTCATCTCTCATATCCAGACCTTTCGGGATTATTTCCACTACCACATCAAAGCTTCCAAGGCATACATTCACTCTCGTATGCGCAAGCGGACGGCCGATTTCCTCCAAGGTAAGCATTCCTCGTTGAAGAAGTGGATGAAGTCAGATCTAACATGTGTCAGTCCTACGTCGTGCCAGACCCGAAAACGAAGAGAAGGAGAGAAAGACAGCAAGCGGCAGATCTTTCAAGGTCCAGGGAAGCTAAACTCGTGAGCGGACTCCAGGTCTACCTATGTAGCCGGGCCACGATACAAATGCTGAGCTCCGTCGAGTGCTCAGTTTAAAGGGAGTAGACGTAGCACGCGTCCGAGGCTCGGATAAAGATGAGCGAATAAGATTATAGCATCAAATCCAATCAAAGCAATTTAAATCGCAAGAAGAGCCATCACAAAAGGTGTCTGCTCAGATATTGGGTATATCCAAACGTCGCCGTCCATGTACGAAAGCGTTGGCATAAACGGCCTGAGGCAGCAGTTAGCGCGGGCCACGAAGACCCACCTCCATCGCACCAGCAAACAAGGGACCTCTGGGCTCTATTCAAAACCTCGACGACCTCCGGGTCGCAACGACAATGGTATGGCCCTTCGGATCTGCAGATCCCGGCAAAGACGAGAGGCCTGACGAGGCGAAGAAGTCTTCGGTGACATGGAGCGACACACTTGGCGACCTTGACCTCGATCGTTTTACCGCGGCTAGAGAATGGGCGCCCGTTGCGCTCCTCTCGCTAGCCGGCCTCGGCGCCATCCAGCTCTACACCAACTACCTGCGCCGAATACCAGGAGCCGCGTTTGTACGTCCGAACTTCTTTCGAAATCGGAGCCTCTTTGGCAGAGTCACCAGCGTTGGTGATGGCGACAACTTCCACATGTTTCACACGCCAGGCGGACGGGCCGTGGGTTGGGGATGGTTGAGGAAGGTTCCCGAGACACGGAAAGAGCTGAAGAATCGAACGGTACGATGAAAGTGGGAGTTGGGTACGGAGAAAGAAGCTGACGGCGATATTGACAGATTCCTGTCCGAATCGCAGGCATCGACGCCCCTGAAGGTGCTCACTTTGGCAAACCAGCGCAGCCCTTCGCACCCGAGGCCCTCAAGTGGCTCCAGGCCTATCTGCTGGGCAAGAACATACGGGCCTATATCTACAAGCGAGATCAATACGAGCGGGTCGTTGCGACCGTGTATGTGCGGCGGTTCTTGATCCGTAGAGACGTCGGCTTGGAGATGATCAAGGCCGGCATGGCAACAACCTACGAAGCAAAAACGGGGGCCGAGTATGGGGGCAGGAAAAAGATGTACGAGAACGCCGAGGCCAAAGCCAAGAGAAAACGGAAGGGCATCTGGTCTGGTGAGGCGAGCGACTTTGAGAGCCCGAGAGCTTATAAGACGAAGTGGGCGGCGCACGACAAAGCCAAGTAAACGAGGACATGCATTGCGTTTCGAGACTTTAAACTATTCATGCCATGATCGGCAATCGGCGTTGGGTACAGGGTCTATTGGGACTCCTCTTCGCATCGCTTGACAGGACCCCAGGCAATAGAAGTCTGCGAAGAAGCAAATTCACTACTTCTGACTCCCATATTTGGAAGCACCAGCAATAATGGACGAGAAGACACAGAATGGTTCTATCGTTTGTGCATCAGCGACCTTGCTTGCATACCTTCCAGTTAGTATACGAAGTATCTATCTGCAGGGATCTGTCGGGCCACGCGTGATAGCATGGAGACTCGATATATGCGGCTCGAGAGTACGAAGCACAGCATTGACTCATGCGCAAACACGTCACGATTCTGGCAACTTAAAAGTGGTAAGTATTCGAAGATAGCAAAGTGCAAGCAATTGCGGTGGCAAAGGCAAACCTGATGCCGGGGCCACTGGCTTGTATCAGAATGGACGGGAAGCGGTTTCACACAGACCTTGGGCTTGGAAGTCTTAAATGAGCGATTCTGCTTCCATGTCCGCAAGGGAAGCGCAAGTACGAAGCAAAGGGAGGAGCTTCAAGAATCGGAGGTGGGCTGTCTCAGGTCATCGTGCTTTTAGTTGTGGTGATGTCAGATTGCGGGAGCATTGGATGTGGAAGAAGCTGTATAAGTGCGAGTTAGAGCTGGGGCATAAGAGATTACTCTGACATCCAATTCCATACCTTAGGCAATTCGCAGGTTGTTGTGGCACACAGGACGGCTCTCCGTAGCAAAGCTTGCTGCAAACTATTACCAAGTACCGTAGATTTTTTGCAACATCTCCAAGTTCCACGTCACGGGTGGCCTTTCGCCGTCTAAGCCTTCCGAAGCCCATGTCAGAGACATTCATGATCAGACATGGATCCAACGACGTTTGAGGTGGACCCTGTACGAAGCATCCCCCTGCCTCCTCTTTCCAACCTCCTCCTTTTAGTGTGCTGTGCAGACATAATAAACAGACAGTTTACTCCTGGAAACTCGCATCACCTTTAATGTTGTGCCAGATCCACTGAAGCGGGTCGACTAGTGAGCCCCTGAACTTGACAAGGGTTCAACACGAGACAGGCCACGAATAGCACGAATGGAATGGCTTCGTCGACTTTGGAGGGGCCTTGGGGCCCAGGTTTGCCAGGAGGGGAGATGCACGGCGCAGGAGAGCTGCGTGTCTCGGCTTGGCGGTGTTGCCAATGGTGGTTCTGGTGCTCATTTTCGCAGAGTCGTGCTGCGTGGGAAAACTTCTGGCCCATTCTCTTCCTTCGTGATCCTTCATCCATCTGCCGACAGAGGTTGAGAGGGGATCCTGACCTTCACAATCGCTTGCTGTCAGCTTAGGTCGCTGATTTCGAGGCTGAGCCTGCCTCTGACACTCTTTTTTTTATCTTTTTTTATCTTCCCTGGACAAGGTGCCCGCTGTCTTTGCCTTTGCCCGCTATCTGTTGTTCGTCATCTTTTGGCCGTTGTTGTCCATCCACCATCCGTCGACTTTCTCAGTGCGTGACACAAACGTCTGCACCTCCACGCTCTCTATTATCTGTCCGACCAAGTCGCCTAGGGTTCCCTCACCGTTTTCTCACCTTCACTTCCGAGTCGGCCACGTGATTCGCTGACCGTTTCTCTGACGACCGCTTTTTCTTCGGGGACAAGGAATTCGCCAACCAGCCTTCTGCATTCCATCGTCGGATTGTTCAATCCTCGCCCGTTTCGACCCGAGCACTGTCCCTAAGTGGTTTTCGCACCACAACATCAGGTACCTTATCCAACGCAGCACAACACAATGGAACACAACACAACACAGCATTCGTCCATACTAATTACCATCAATCAGTAAAGTGTTCGCGACAAACGCCGGCCCCCCGAAGATACACTTCGAACGGCAATCAAACTCTCCCTCGCATCTCTCACACTCATTGGATCTCCATCTAAATTGAGGTGGCGCCCTAGGCCCGTACCCGGGGCCGTGCTACTGTAGTGCACTCCAACGCCTACAACGCCCACAAAGCTCTTCCACCACAGCCACAGTGCTTCTCAATCTCTCAAGCTCTCACCAAAAGGTACCTTCCCCCGCGCAATCACCAGTCCCACGGCGCACAAAGACCGTTGTTACTCGTCTCTCCTCTTCAGAATCTTGTCGCAGAAGCGCCTCTATTTTGTACTCCCTCTTCTTGTCCCTCAAAAGGCCCTGCAGCAACCCGCTGGAGCCATCGCCGTGCCTTAGTCTGCAGACTGAGGTGCACTTTTCCCAGGTACCGCTTACAGGGATCATTTCTCTAACCAATTGGGGCTAGTAGCAAGCTTTCTGGTCGTGCGTCTCATCGCCAAGTCACCAACGTCAGCAATTTCCCTCATTCTTGGTGTGTGCTTGCACTGTCGGCCAACTTCAATCAAACACCACTCTCCCAGTTCGACTCAGTTCGACACGATCCTGCGACGACTTCTCACGACGACGACACGAAGCCTGCCATCAATCTTTGTCCCGACTTCTCAGAGATCGACCCGCGATCCACGTCCCTTTTGGCCCCATTTTTCTTCGCCGCCGCACTCCGCCACACCTCCAGCTGAGAAAACGCGACTGACGCCAACTGCTATGGCCTCCGCCTGAACCTGAGATGCACGGCAGAACAAAGGAATCTTCAACGACTCAATCAAGGGTCGGCTCTCTTGCGCCAGGACACACGACGTCCTAGGCCGCAGATTCTTGAATTTCTTTTCCTGGATCGAGACGTCGACGTCGAAACGATGCGATTACCATTCCGTCAGGGGCGTTCAACGGCGCGCCAAGCCCACAAGCTGAGCTCCAGCATCGTGGCTTTGGCGGCCTTGGCGCCATCGTTTTCACACGCCATCACCTTTAACCCGGTACCATCGCCAAATCTCGACTTCTCCAGCTGGGGAAAATTGGCATTACCGGAGATTTCAACGGCATTTCTCTATACGAGTATGAGGGCCAAAATGAGAGGGCGCGCAGTAGCAACGGAAGCGAGTCGCTTCTAGGACAGCTCCCAAATGGCGCGCTTGCTTCGATCGTATCCACAGATGCGTCAATCCGGACGATGTGCATGTTCAAGCTCAGTAATGGAGATATGCAGGGCGTGGTAATAGGTGGTAATTTCACGAGCTTGGACGGTACACAGTCAACAGCGATCGCTTTGTTCAACCCAAACACAACTGAAGTCACGCCACTGGAAGGCCTCGAAGGGGAGGTCAACGCCGTCTTGTGCGATCAGGAGCGAAATACGGTCTACGTAGGTGGAAATTTCAAGGGCGCCAACTCGACAAATGCCATCGCCTGGGTCGGAACCGAAGGCTGGACGAATCTGCCTTTCGCTGGCTTCAACGGACCTGTGAAAGACATCACAAAGGCCTCAAACGGGCACATAATCTTCGGTGGCGTCTTCACCGGTCTAGGAAACACCAGCACACCTAGTCAACCTGATGGCCAAAGCATCAATTTGTCAACGGCCAATATTAGTGCTCAGAATAGCGCGTCCTCCAGTGGTTTCAAGGACCCAAAGAACATCGTTTGCTCTAGCGATAACAGCGCTTGGCTACTGCAAGATGATACGCCAGGGTTTTGGGAGGCAGAGTTTGGTTTCGGGTTTGAGCCTACGAAGCTCAGGCTCCGGAACACTGGACAAGATGGCCGTGGCACCAAGACCTTCCGATTTCTCGCTTATCCGATAAATGGCATCATGAACCTGACTTATGTCGATCCTGCAACAGGTCAAAATACAACGTGCACTAGCGAGTGCCCTCTGAACAGCACCAGCGATGGCTTCCAGGATTTTCACTTCGTCAACCGAGTCGGAATGAATAGGTTCCGGATTGCCATATCTGACTGGTATGGGAGCGGTGGTGGTCTTTCAGGAATTGAACTCTTCCAGGATGACATATTTGCCTATGCTATCGCCGGCTTCAACGAGCCAGCATGCGGCGACATTGAGTTTCCGGCTACGGCAACAAAGACTGGTCCTTGGGCTCAGGCTCCGTCTCTCGAAAGCAATTCCAACTATCTCACTGCAAATCTCAGCGGCGACATCAAGCCTAAATCGGCCTCTGTCGTCTTCTTTCCTAACATCAGGGAGTCCGGTAACTACTCTGTCAACATGTACACTCCAGGTTGCAAGCCCGATGAGACATGTTCAGCCAGGGGTCGTGTCAACGTTACTGGCGTAATGTCTACCGGTACCATCAATGCGAACTTCAGTATCCCCCTATACCAAACCAATAACTTCGACAAGTACGACCAGATCTATTTCGGCTACATCGAAAAGACCTCGGACGCTTTCAAGCCATCTGTGACCCTCACCCCACTTGCCGGGCAGGATGTCAAGACATTGACTATTGTTGCGCAAAAGGTCGGGTTCGCTTTGATCAACTCTACGGGAGGACTCAACGGTCTGTTCGACTTCAACCCTGAGCAAGCTGTGGTCAATGTTTCGAGCTTGATGGACTCGGCTGTGAACAGACTTGGTGCTAGTTTCGATCGGAACTCCGGTGTCACATCTTTAGTCACGGCCGGCGACGTGACTTATGTGGGTGGCAACTTCACGTCCACGGACCACGAAAACATCATTGCCATCAACACGAACGAGGATGTCATGTCTCTTGACGGTGGTCTCAATGGTCAAGTCTTCGACATGTATCTGGACGACACGAAGCTCTATGTTGGTGGCGAGTTCTCCAACACCCAGACGAGCGCAATCGATGGCATGGACAATATTGCCGTATACGATACCAAGGAGAACACATGGAAGGCAATAGGTGCCGGTGTCGACGGCAAGGTGGAATATGTTGTGCCCTTGAGGATGAACATCACCAAAGATACCCCCGAGATTGTTGTTACGTTCACAGGGGTTTTCACCACTTGCAAGGCTTTCAGTAACTCCAGTGCCATTTCTGCCGACGGATTTGCCGTTTGGGTACCCTCCCAGAGCAACTGGCTTCAAAACATTGAAGGCACTTTTCCTCTCTACAGTGGCCTTCTCACTGCTGCCCTCCTGGATCTCCCAGATGGCGACGCAATCTACGCTGGCTCTATATCTTCGGCGCAACTGGGCATATACGGGGCTGTCACTCTTTCGGATGATGGACTTGGACAGTTTCCAGTAAAGATTCAAGCCCAATCAACGTCTTCCAGCTCATCGAAAACCACTCGCCGGGATATCATCCCTGTCGAAGAAGTGTCTGGTGTAGTTGCGGGTATATTCTATGACGACGATGACCATAACATTACGGTCTTGGCTGGTCACTTCACTGCCGAAACTTCAAACGGTACGGAGGTCAGCAATCTCGTCCTCATCGATGGTGACGATGTGCTGGGACTGGGCTCCGAGGTCTCGAGTGACTCTACTTTCGTAACGGTTGCCATTCGCGACAACATCCTCTTCGCCGGTGGCAAGATCAGCGGTTCAATCAACAAAAACGACGTGAATGGGCTTGTTTCATACGATCTCAACTCCAAGTCGTTCAATACACAGCCTGCTTCGATATCTGGCGGCAACGGCACTGTCTCTGCTATTGCAGTCCAACCTGACTCTGCCGACGTTTACGTAGGTGGATCTTTCAAGACCGCCGGAGCCTTGGAATGCCCAGGCCTCTGCACGTATAATGTCGATTCAAGCCAGTGGACCCGACCTGGAAATGATTTACAAGGAGATGTCTACAGTTTGATGTGGTCAAGCAAGACTGACCTCGTCGTTGGTGGTGACCTTGGGGCCAATGGATCTGATCCAAAGTACCTCTCGACCTGGAACGCCAAGAAGGAGACCTGGGCCGACTTTCCTGGCTCTGATGGCATCCCGGGACCAGTCCAGGTGATATCCCCCGCCTCAAGCAAGGGCGATGAGTTCTGGATCGCAGGGACCTCCTCCGACGACAGCTCTACCTACCTGATGAAGTACGATGGGGATAAATGGCTTACTGCCAAGCTGTCTCTATCTTCGGGTACTGTGGTGCGAGGGCTCCAGGTCTTTTCTGTCACAAAGGACCACGACAAGACAGACCTGCTAGATCAGAAGCAGGTCTTGATGCTCACAGGATCCATTGTCGTTCCAGGCTTTGGTGTAGCAGCGGCGGCCATCTTCAACGGCACTGCATACCAACCCTATGCGTTGACTTCGAACTCCGGAAGTTCGCCCGGGAGCATCGCAAGGATTTTCTCTCAGAAGAACAACTTCTTCTCTTCAAGCAGTACGTTCTTCATTTCCTGCTTTTTCATTGACAGTGCTGACTTTAACTTACAGCCAAACACATGCCCTTAGTATTCGTCATCCTCATCGGCCTTGCCGTCTCTCTCGGCTTGATGCTGCTCCTCGTCCTCGGTGGCATCATCTTGGACCGATTACGGAAGAAGCGAGAAGGATATGCACCGGCGCCTACGTCCATGTACGATCGAGGAAGCGGGATCCAACGGATACCGCCCCACGAACTCCTCGAGTCCCTGGGCCAAGGTCGAACAGGGGCACCGCACGTATGAGATTCGATCTACAGAAGGGTATCGTCGTTTTAGCAAGCAAGCATCTCTGGTTTTGATTTGGCGTTTGGAATCTGGATAGGTGTACGGGATCCCGGTCCGCGATTTCGCGGACAACTCGGAAAGGATCTAGAGTCCCGCATGGCAGGCCTCGTGGTCGAAGCCAGCGGCACACAACATCACCAACCAACTATACCCCTTACATCGGCTGGTTCCAGGAGGGGGGCCCTTTGGCGACATTTCCACCTCAACCACACCGACTGTACAGTCTCTTTTCTTTCTTTCCTTTTTTTTTCTTTGCTCTTCACTTCACGAGGTCATGACCCCGCGCCGGTTAATGTTTACCTGTCTATTCTGCCCGCAACGCGCATTGAGCCACGTTGCTGGCAACCTCCTGTCCTTGTCCGATTGTACATTATCTTCCAGACAGTCTCCGCCCCCAAGCTGTCGAGGCGCCTGGCCAGGGAAGCCGGTCCTCTTTTTTCTTCTTCTTCTATTTGCTTTATGTGTGGCTGCTGTAGAGGATCTGAAGCAAGATTCTCAAAAAAGATTTACCTGGACGGTAAAAATTGTAGGGCAGAGATTTTGGGCATGTTTTGAAGGCAATAAGAAGGCCATTTGAGGCAGGAGGAAGGGGTGAGCTTAAAATAGCTTCATCTGAATGGAAATAGTTCCTTGATACAACCGTCGTCTTTCAGGTGAACTTGTAGTGAGGGGCTTACTTCCATGGTCGAAGCCGCTGTTTACACAAGACGGTATTCGACCTACTTGTGTATTGCCATCTATAGCGAGGTTGTCTTCTATTCTCAGCGCCGTTGCGCCATCTAAAGATCCTAAAGACAGTGCCGCCCTATTACGATGGTCGTTTGGAGAGACAGTTTGAAATATCAATAACACTGACACGGAGTTCCATGAACATTTAGTGCTATCAGTGACACCTTGCAGTGTCAAAGTCGACTCTTTGTTGGGGTGATTATAAGCGTGCACTCGTTGCAAACAGTATATCATAGGTTTATCGTGGACCATGGGGGTCTCCGAGTCAAGGAGCCAGCTTGATCAACTCATCTTGTGGGAAACACGTAACTTGTTGGAAGTGTAACATCGATTAGAACAAAAATGGTACAAAGTCGCACTTTGCAGTGTCATTGCCCGAATTGACATGATTATTCCACCATCTTTATCAACCCCCACAATGAACAGCAAGTAGAGGAACAACGGTCATCACCGATGGCCCCTCGAATCAAAAGTAGCCAGTTGAGCTCAGAGTACCATGATAGTTGTACGCGGAGTGCTTGTTATTCAAAAGACTCTTGGCCAATTATGTTGACATTTGGTTACCCTGTATGACTTCGAAGTCTTCACGAAGTCCAATTTTTATCCGCATTGCTCACTCCAGGCCTCCTACGACCCCTCCGTTGAGAGGGCAAACGGCTGAGCTCACTTCATTGTTTTGGACACTTCGCCTCAACACGCGGTGAGGGTGAAAGGCAAAGAAAGGAGCCTCGGACACGCCTCTTCGCCTCTCAATGGCCTGACTAAGATCTCACACGAAGGAGGCGTGAAGGAGGCAGAGCTAATGAGGAACCTCCTCCATTTGGAAATCGGTGTCTGCAGGCTGTTCGAAGCGGGGGACGAGAGCCAGACGGATAGCGAGAGCCTAGTAGATGGCGACGATGCTGCCTGAGGCGTGAAGGAGATACCTACCCTACCTCCTGGGTAGCGCGGGGCTGTGATAAGCTGTGATGATGGGCTGTGACGGAGGCGGGGGAACTTTTGATACGTGAAGGATGCGGTCACGTTGGACGCTTGGGTCTACTGCAAGTCAGTGAGTCGGGTTTGGGTTGTTTGGTTTAGATATCTGGTTGATCAGTGCTTCTTCCTACTATTCCATCGGTCGGGATGAATGGCTGTTGTACGACACCAAGGATGGGAGAGACCGAAACAAAGGCCGGCCTGCTGCACCGTTCGTTGCCTTGTTGCTGCTATGACGAGGCTTTGTTGCTGACGGTTGGAAACGGACGACACGAAACAAAATGTGACTTGTGTGTAGTGACGTGACGGAAGCGCGCCGTCTGGCTCAATCTGCAAAGAGACCCCGTTCGCGGGTTGTTATTACACCATCTATCCATGGATGCGGTTTAAAGTATCCAGGTCCTGTACTTTGTAGTTTGTATCAGTCTAGTAACTACTTTAGAACTTACCAGGTCGCAGGACTTGTGTACATCCAAAAGCTCGCGAGTGAGGCGAGCTTTCAGTTTGGGCCAGGAATGCAACCCGCTCCTCACGCCCCCATGACGTAAACGCAGCGCCAAAGCGCCCCGGCCGAGATACGGTTGCGATACCCGACCGGCCGTCCAACGTGGGCGTCCGTCGTGACTTGGTGACTTCGTAGGCAGTGTCCACTATGACATTGTCCAGCGCCGCCACGGCAATATGGTCTCGCCTCCGCGCCTCCGTCCCGCCCCCCTGGAGCAGATCCGCGGCAATGGGTGGAAGCGGACGGCTCGACGTCTGTTTCTCGGGGCGAGGGAGATTGGAGATGGTCGACTTTTGCAAAGTTCCTCCAGCATCCAGCAGCAGAAGCAAGTTGTCAAAAGGACTCAACTGCCGGGCCTGGGCGACGGCAATTGGGTGCGTTCGGTGGGGAAGCCAGCGCGAGTCGGGACGGAGGCGCCATCTAGTAAGGGATGGGAATTTGTAAAATCCCATTTCCAGCCAAGTGACAAAGTTGTTGCTTGAAGACCGGAACCCAAAGCGCGTTGCATGTCTCGGCGGGTTTGCGGGTGGACTGCTGCTAGTGTCCCGCGCCACGTCTACTTCGTACTTTTCTTCCAACAGCAAACGCCCCATGTGCTGGGTACCCTGCAGATGCAAATTGCTCTCGAGCCATTACTCGAGCCTCGAGCGCAGTGAATGAGCTGTCGGGCGATGGCTGTCTGGGTGCAAAACGACTGGCTGTTGCTCGTCGATGCTGTGTCAGTCTGTGTGTCCATGTCGGGTTGCACAACGACTGGCAACCGGGTACGCAATGACTTGCTTCTGCATCTAAGACACTTGCAAGGTCGAGCAAGACGAATGGGGAAAGGTAAGTGACACCGCTTCTGCGGACTGCGCAAAGCCAGGGACTAGAAGTAAACCAAATCCAAAAGAAAACAACAGAAGAACACATTCCGTACGTACGTACGTACGTACGTACTTACTCGGAGAAAGCCCGTCGCTTGGCGATGCTGATGCTGAACCCGCCGCTGGTTTTTACGGTATTCGTACATGTACCGTTGCCATGTACTGTAGTAGGTACTTCGTAGTCCTCCGTCTCAGATGTCCCATCGGCTCATCTGCTGATGCCAGATCTCTTGCATGCCAATAAGCAACACCCTTCGATGCTAGGCGATGCTAGGCGCGCTTCGGATAGCGCCATGCACACCTCGTCCACCTGCATTTTGCTCTAGCCGTGATATGCCAAGCACCGGCAAACTTTGTAAGAAATCCCGCTGACCGAGGGGTCCAACACTGAATCGCGCACCAGTGGCGCGTGTTGAAGTGGGATGTTGTTGTCTTGTTCGCCTCTCAAACGCCATCGCACGTTTGAGATGGATATACTGCTGATAGGGATCGACAATGAATATAGCGGAGCCTCATATTTCGAGAGTGATTCCAGGTCACCAGAGATGGCGGTTTGATTTGAATGTACTCTCGGTAGGCCGCTCCGCTACTGGCTATCTCACTGTTGTCCGGAGACGTTGTCATGAGCGAGCAATCTGAAAGTGGCCGTGGATGTGAACTTATGTCGTGTAAGCAAGATCGGCATCACCCACAGCATCGCCCAGCTAAGAGTCCAACCGGATCTTCAGGGACCTGTCCGTCGACCCGCATTGAGCCTGTTCAGTGTTGTCGACCAGTCCCGAGGCCGCCAGATCCATCTTCCATCTCCACCGACTTACTCATTTGGGGAGACGAAGCCTCCAACAAGCATCTCCTTTGCTGCTTCATGGGGCTTTCTTGGCGGAAGTGTTGTCCTTGAACTCTTGGCATTCGTTGCAGCCTCCCGCGTCACTGTTATCTTTTCTACCGTTATAACCAATGCCTCCTTGTTGCCGTGGCTTCGGATTCAGTGCGTCCCGAGTGAGCTAGCTCGCGCCGGCACCGCCGCCGGCTCTCGCACGCCCTGCCTGGCGGGCAGACCATCACCAACCGTGTCCCGGTATGGATCACGGCCCTGGCGCACCGGCCGAGATGGACCGGAGGAGAAAGCCTGTGGGTGTGGGTTCAATCTTAATCTTTTCGTCGCGCATCAAATCAATCCCGTCTCGTTTTGACGTCACGCACCGGGCGCCTGTTTCAAGCCAGGATCTGCCTATTTCGTCCCCAGTTGGCAGGGGGGTGCAGTACGATACGATGGCGGCTTGACTGAGATCGTGATTACGTCCCCAAAGGTTCAACCCAGAGGGTTCGAGCGCGCTTGCATAAGACGAGCCGGTGTGGGAACATGGGGATGGAGGGTCTTTTTTTTTAAAGAGGGAGATGCGCGACGCACCTGCATCGTACTAGGGACGTGTTTCTCAAAATTCCACCAACATGCCCAAGGGGACGGTTCTGACAGCGTAGATCATGCTGTCACCGAACTTAAGCACGTGTACTGTGGGTTCAACATCGTAGATGTCGGCTGCCTTCGTTTGATACTCAAGGTTTGAGAACTATTCGAGGAAGATCAACACAACGGGATCTGGGGTTGTGAGTCTCCTAAAGGGAGACATCCGCACTTGAGCCCTCTGCTGACACAAAACCTCCCCGCGGGCGTCGTCAATGCTGAAGCCCGGTGCCGTAGCGTCAGGTCCGTCTCCAACGGCCGTCAAGTGACAAGGTCTGAGGTCTTAGTCTGCAGGAGATCACCGTAGGGCAGAACAGGCCATGTCAGACACAAGCTCCGCAGTGAAGCTCACGATTGCACCCAGAGCACGTGAGAAGCCTAGTAAGAAGAAGTCGGTGCAGTAGGTCGAGTCGGCGATAACATGCGGTCTCACCGTCTCCATCGTGGCTAAAGATGACCTTGAGGGTTTGTCTTCTTCAAGATTGCACGATCACTGGCAAAGAAATGAGCAAAGCTAGCACCCTTGGTACGTACACAACTAGTAGTGGCCAAAGACGCCATCTGATCTGCATGCGGCTCAATTGCTTTTGCAGACTGACAGAATCTTCTGAAGACGACATGTTACGGGTGTGCCCGGTCTGAGCGAAATTTGGGAGATAGAGACGCCCCAGTAAGTTGAGAGAACGGTCTTTAGTTGTAAGTACGGTAAACGTGGTGAAGTCTGTCAACGGCTGCCTTGACTTGACTGATGAACCGATCAAGCATCGTCATCATGCTCCTGTTCTTGAACACCAATCCAGGGATCGGCCAATTTCGCAGATTCCTCAACGGCATAATTTCGTTAAAATTTCAGAAAAACCCCACTTGGTGATAGCATTGCGAGATGAGGTTTGGAGATAGAGTCCTAATTAGTAGTTGACCTAGGGAGACAGCGAAGAGTCAAAGTCGTAGACAAGACGTTGGCCTCGCTTTCGTGCCCATCCGCCGTCGAGGTTGCACTGGCCTGGGACCCCCTAGATGAGGCACTGGGGAATGCTGGTCGATTCTGATACATGCCCTGGTCGTGGGGGTGGCCCCTCACTGGCCTGTGTTTGGCTTCATTGGGAGGGTTGTGCCCACCCGAGGATAAATGCCTCCGATCCTTTCATTAGCTGGTGAGATGAGCCTCCCGTGATTTGGTGAGTGTAAGATTGATTGCGGCGTCACCGCTTAGGACCCCCGTTGTTGTTTATATCCCGTGATTGTTGAGCTTCTAGAAGAAATAGGGTTGCCTTGACACTGATACATGGATCATCGGGCATCTCCTTGAGGAAAATGGGGGCACTCGGTCATCCACCGATGTGACTGTACAAAAGGCCCGCTTGCATCTGCCGGCGCCGGTGGTTGTGATCGGCAATATCATCAAACTCGGGTATCTGGATTACAGTAGTTGGACCGGGGCCATTGAGCTTGTAATTGTATCCGCTGCTGCTGCGGTGCCAAGCAGAGTTGTCCTCGACTATGGCGACAAACGGGCTTTAATTTCTGAGCAACAAAGCAGCGGGTTACTTACAACCGCGATTGCGAAGCCCCATGTTGCTGAGATTGGTGATCTTATGCCCAGCCAGGACAAGTCTCTAAATAAAGTAGCTTGAGCTTGATTCAGTGCATCTAAGAGCCAGATCGGCGCGATGGTGGGAAGATGCGTCGTAGTTCCGGCACTGCTATGCGTTTCGATGCCGCACGTAAATAGACATGTCCGTATAGATAGTTTTTAATATCAGGAGATGCTCATAACGAGTAGCAAGGTCGAAAAGGCTTGTTTCAGTCATCCACTTTGGGGGGATACCGTATCCCCATTAGGACAAACTCAAAGACATATGGCTGTTTTCGTAGCGATCTCGAGAATGCCGGTAGGAACAGAGGAGAGGCCCATTTTACCTGACAAGCACCGGGTGGTTTGCGTAGAGTGTCGGATCCGTTGCAAGCAGAAGCTTTCCTCGGACGTGGAAACTATCAGGAAATGCCCCTGCTGAGTCGCTGGGAGTTGAACCCATGTTCGCATTGGCGTGGCTTGGGAGATGGGGACTGGGACTTGCCTCCACACCCGCGTCCAGGGTCCAATTGCGACGGCTGGTTATGACCAATGAAGCGGTAACCACAAAGACTCGTGGAGAAGGCTGCCATCCAGAAAGTACCAAGTACGAGGTACCGCGAGATAGGTACGGTTTACTCCAAGTCGGTTCGCCCCTGAAGTGGCGCCCGACGGGTGGGCAGTTCGGTGTGAAGGCGAGGGGGGAGCGTGAGCGTGGGATGCCGCCCGTGGGTGACCCTCCTTACCTCCATCTCATCGTTGCTGTCGAATCCAGGGTGGTCGTGCCTAAAACGTTTCTTGTCATGTCTTGAAAGAGACACAACCGAGCTCAACTTAGCCTTGGGCTAGCAACCTCATCTGTGGAGGGTTCGCTTTGCTTGGCCCTGAGCGGCTGCCTTAACGCCGACCTCGAAGGCAATTGGCAGAGTCATGTGGATGCGCTACGTGTCAGGGTCCGGGTGGTGAAGAGGCTAAAGCCCCATGCTCCGTGTTGCCCTTTTGCGTTTCCCATGCCTGCTAGCATCAGATTTGAAGCCTCAGGCCGCAATCTTTGTTTATTCCCGGTGCGAAATGGTGGGAAGGCTCCACGTTTGACTGGCTGCGACAGCGGCAGTCCATGGCTAGCACGGACGCCACTCCCATCATCGGGTCAGCGAACGGGCGGGTCTTGCGGAGGCTTGCGGAGGCGCCTGATGCACTGAGGCCTGAGGTGTCCAAGGTCACTGGACAGCCGACGAGCAGACACACAGCGGACAGGCGGCCAGCCAGCAGCGAGCGAGCAGACGCGGAAGCGGAGAGCGGAGGGCGATGCGCTAGCTCGAAGCAGCGGTAGGCGGTCGAAGGGTCGAGGGTCTGCTGGGATGCGGATAGGAGAATTTTAAAAAGTGTGGTGTGGGAATGGATGTGTGATGTGAGATGGATGGAGGTGATAATTACCTGAGCCATGGATGGAAACGGAGGGTTGCGGTGAGATGAATGGGGAGTTGGGGAGTTGGGAGTTAAAGATTCGGGATGAAGGAGATGCGGCTATCATTCTCTCTCTGTCCCTCTCTCGGTCTCTCCTTCTCTCTCACTTCCACTCTCAGTCTCAGCCTCAGACACTCAGATATTCAGACTCTCAGACTCTCACTCTCACTTTCGACTCTCAGACTTCTCATACACACATAAACACACACACACATAAAATGCCCAATGACGCACGCGCCTCCGTTCCCTAACGACTTAAAGTGGAGGAGGCGTTGAGCTAACCAAGCACAAGGCGAATAGAGTGCAAGGAAGGACGAGCAAACCGCAACTCGCGGACCAATCCAGAACAGCCGCACAGTTGCTGTAGACTAGTCTGGCAGTCGTCCACCAGAAACGGCCATAGAACCCTGTGCACCTACAAGAGCACGAGGGTTTCAGAGGCTAAAGTCCTAGGGCCTGATGGGAACCACGCCGCTCGAGGTTTCGAGTGGGTTTCCAGCTGGCTTCAGGGCCGGCTTCCAGGAACTACAAAGGCTGAGGCTGTAAAGGTGCCCTGCGATTGCATCACTGTGATACACAGACCAGCCTCGCGCCCTCGCTGCCGTTTTGCCAATGGCTGTGGCACCTTTGACGCCGTCCCGCCGAGTCTTGAGCACATCTGGAGCACTTTTGGGGCACATCTGGAGTACTTTGTACGTCTGGAGCAAGCCCAAAGTACGATGACGAAGGTGCCCAAGGCGCCAAGGTTACCATTCTGTGGCCTTGTCCGCGGTGAGTGCACCGCAGTTCCTAGTAGGTTTGGGGGGTAGCTGAGTCAAAACGAAGCACACCAACTAGCGCTGAAAGGAATCGAACCTATCCTGTTTGATACAGCTAGCAACCAGGGGTTCACTACGTCAGAGGGAGCCCTTGCCATCCATCTACAGTACAGCCCTGGAGTTCTGTACGAATAGGTAGTGCTGGGTTATCCCGTACTTGGCGATCCCGGCCGCTTTGATGTCAAGTCAATGCCAGTGGGAATGAATGCCAGTGTCAGTGCCAGTGCCAATCAGTGCAGGTCATTAGAGGCCAATGTACCCTACTAAAAAGTACAGTAAGTTCTATCCTCCCTCTCTCTTACTAAGTAACCTAAGTATCCCAATCACAGGGCAAGCGCAATCCCTCACCTAGAACATGGATCTCAACTCCATCCCGGACTTCCTCGTTGGAACCACCACCTAGTGCACCTTGTTCCACGCTGCAGCATGCTGTCTCAACCTCCTTCACCGTCTTCATCTTGCGCTCCCATTGTTTCTCGCCCGTGTGGCCCACTCTTCGGGGAGCCACCCTGGCTGGCCGCTCGACGTACCGCAGTACAGTACCTTGCCTACAACACCAACCTACGTCAGGGCGTGATGGGTTGACACCCTCCCGCGACCAGGGTCGAAGGGCTTCCGCGGCTCGACGCCTCCCGGACGCTTATGGTCGTTCAAAGTGCAGCCGGCATATCTTAGCGCGAGATGCCCCCAGTCTTCAGTCTTCGCCTGGCATTTGCAAGTCGCCGTCGTCGGCAAGGGATCCATCCCAGGATACATCTCACCCCCGTGACTCGACTCCACGACTCGGCTCTCCTTCGCAACAACTGCAGCGCAGCTTGGACAGCAATTACAGCTCAAACTACCAGCTCCAGCTCCAGCGCTCTCGTCGCCAAATTCCCCAGCGCTAACGAGGCGCCTGCGGATCCCTAGATGCTGCCGTTGAGTGGCTTGCCAGTCGTGACCCTCGGACCTAAAGCAAAAGCACCCCAGCGTCAGCCTCCTCAACTTGCAAAAGGCTTCGCTCACAAGTCACGACCTTCGAAGACTGGCGTTGTCTTGCCCAGACCCTGCATATTGGCATTCTGCCCGCACTTCAAGCACCAGCCGCCACTTGGTACCAAGTACCTGTAGCAACGAAACTTCTCATCCATCCCCCATCTGCATCAGCGTTTGTCGGGGTCCTCTGTAAAACTACCGTAGCCCTATTATCCCCCCTCCCACTTCACATCTTGTCCCTCTCCTTGGCCTCTCTCTCTCTCTAATCCCTCCATCCCCATCCCCCATCCCCATTCCCTCACACCCCTCCCCTTGTCTTCTCCTTCGAGATACCCCGTACCCCCGTTTTACCATCTCACACCCCCTTCAGATCCACCCAGTTCGCCCGCTGTCGACATCATTTGGTCCTCGTCCCCCTTGGGAGACAGATACTTGTATAAACGGCCATCCTCGTCCGTGGTCTCCGAATTTTGGCCTTCAATCCGTAAACCTCCCCAATATCATCTACAAAACACCAAAGTGACATCTTACCTCCGCAAACCTGAACCAAACGACATCGACTTGCCTAGGAACACTCAGGGGAGCCATACAAGAACTTCTCCTTGCACAATCACTCGATACCCGCTGATCTTTACGCCGTCTGGCGCCGCGGACGCTATCTGGATGCCGTTGTTGGGCTGTCAGAACTGACCTCAAGGACCATCTCCATCAGCCAGCCCACCCCTGGCTTACTACTGCTCTGGCCTGCGACCCTAGCCATCTTGTCGCACCGACCCTTGTCACCTCGGCCACAGTCAAAGGGCACCGGCGTGCCGATCACTTAGACCAGAGTCGTCACACCTTTTTCCTTCACAAGACGGGGAACTCCACTGCTCTCCCGCTACCCAGTCTGCTTCAGTGGACGCTTGACGCACGTCAATTCACACCTGGGCACTTAAGACTTCGCTGATCCCACCTGGTACCCGAATAAGCTCTCCATACAAACTCGAAACCAGACGAGATCATCTCTGTCTTCGATCTGTGTAACCAACTTGGCTTTTATTCTAGTCGGGATCCCGCATCTGATCAACAAACCTTTTTTCTTACACAACCGCCCATCCACCTATGCTCACACAGTCTCTCATCCATCCTTCACATAGTCACCACCCTCACACCCCAACATGACCATGACTCTGGACACGACACAGCAACGGTTTGGCCCTCCGTTGAACTTCGACTATTCAGCACCGGCGCAACCTCCTCATTTCACAAACCCATGGTCCTCGTCGTCGCCGCCTCAGCCAGCACCGCCTGGCGGAGGTCTCTATGCTGGCAACCAGCAGATCCTTAACCATCACAGCATCATGGCCAGCAAGCAGCAGCAGCAACAGCAGCAGCACCAACAACAACAACAGCAGCACCAACAGCAGCAGCAGCAGCAACAGCACCAACAACAAAACAATGGCCGCGCCAGTACCAGCAGTACCTCTTCAATGGCATCCTATGGCTCCATGCCCATTGGCAGCACTTCCGCAGGTAGCCACAGCCCTCCCTCCATGGCCGATATCTACGAACATCGAAACTTACTCAACGTGTCTCAAGATCTCTTGAACATCAATCGCATACACACGTCATCTGCAGCGTATGGAGACGCGACATACAGCACGTCGGCCTCTCCTGTCAGTTATGCCCCTACGTCGGCTGCTCCATACGACAACATGGGCTACGCTCCCGCGCCTGTGCGACCGTCCACCTTCGCCCTAGCTCCTGAAGACCATGCAAGGAGATATTCCCAATCGTGAGTACTTCCCGTCTTGGTCCGAGAAGCCTCAATGGCCACGTTTTTGCATCAAACAACATGACTAACGGAATATTTCAAGTGCCCTAAACCAATCCGATGATCGGAGGACGTTCGCTGATGCGCTCGACGCGAGCCATGGAATGTTGGCTATGAGCCAGGAGACGCCTAGAAATATCTATGGCGCCCCCCGAAGTGACAGGTCTTCAATAGACTCTTACGGCTTCCCCTCGACTCACTCGACCAGCTCGTCGATCTCTGGGTCTAGCACCTTTGGCTCCTATTACGGCGACTCGGTGTCCGATTACTCGACCGCTGGCTCCGACATCGAGTCTGTCAACTCGCGGACCCTGCCCCGGCCGCAGGGTCTCATGAACTCCCAGATTCCTCCAGCCCCTCAGTCAATGATGGGCCAGTTCAGTTCCAAAGTCTCCTCCAGCACCCAGAAGAAGCACAAGTGCAAGGTGTGCGACAAGCGCTTCACGAGGCCCAGTTCGTTGCAGACTCACTTGTACAGCCATACTGGCGAGAAGCGTACGTCCATTCCACTCTCCATACCGAAAACCACGCTAACAAGTCATTAGCTTTCGCTTGCGAAGTCGAAGGCTGCGGACGGCACTTCTCTGTTGTCTCCAACCTGCGTCGACACCGAAAGGTCCATCGCGGCGACGCGCCCTCAGATGCCGGCTCTGAGGACCACCAATCTGACTAGTTTGGAAAGTCACAAAAGCGAGGTTGCGGATGAGATTTCCGATATAAACGGCATGATACACGCACAGCCAAAATGGCTCCCGACGCTCCACGCCTGGACGCGTAGCTTCGGCGGCATCACCAAACAACCCATGTCTCGAGACGGACAAAGGGTTCAACGCAAGTCTCCTGGGCTTTAATCTTTTTACAAATTCTTTTTCAACATTGCACATATTACTACATCACGACGAGCACGGAATAGAGGAACGGGCCAAAAGGCTGGTGGCAGAAGGGCTTCAGCATTTTCGGAGGGCGTGGCGGGCAAACGGGTGGTGTATACGCTTCGAGTCGATCGTTTCTGACGGGACGTGCACGTCTTGCACTCCCGTCACTCAGAGCCAACTAGCGCGGGTTTCTTTGGGGGGTTTCTGTCAACTGGCACAGGTTTGGAAGAATGGTGGACAAAACCTGACGATACCCTTCCACACGGCGTTCCGGAATTATTGTTTTGTCGGCACAGGACTTGACCTGTCTTGTTTGGTCTATACGTTTCACAGCGATCGTTGTGTGAAATCTTTTGCGGTTATGCTATAATCGTTTGCAGACTATGGGTTGCTATCTCCCACAGTGGAGTTTACATTGTTATTATATCAGAAAAGGAGAGTGGAATATCAGAAGCGATGAGACGTCGCTGGGGGGAAAGCAGAGGGCTCGTTGGCCATTGTATTGTTAGCCTCTATATTATTTATGTTGATGATATAACCCCCCAACTGATGTGGTACATCATGCTTTTCAGTTCTTGCTAATAATTCCAATGCACACCGACTCGTAAACACAAGTCAAATTGCATCGAACGGATAGTCAAAGCGTTTGGGTCATCTTCCTCGAGACACGAGAAATTATTATTTACCATGTACGAATCTCACTCGAAGCATCAACCTTCATCCGCGTTGGTCAATTGCCCTTGTATGCTACAGTACCCGTGGGTGAACAACTACTACTAGTCCTATACAGCAAACTCTGCAACCAAATTAACAGGCCAGTCTCCTTTCCCTCTGCCGCTAACACGGGGGGGCACTCTCCCCGCGCAGATGAGAAACGTTCGTTAATGTTGCAGCGCCATCTCCGCTGGGGGGGCTAAGACGCCCTCTTTCGCTCGGACGATCACGACACTTTATCGCCATGGCGGGAAATGCTCAATGGGCAATGGCAATTTGAAAAAGAGAGTCCCATGCGTTTCCCGCCCGCCACCCCATCTCGGCGAGCCCCCTGCCCAGCTAGGGCACGAAATCGGTGCGAGGTGCCGGATCGTTGTGCCAGATCGCGGGCTACGGGTTGGGCTGGGCTGGGACGAGCTGGTCCCCTTGTCTGCTGCAGCGCATGCCACACGCAAGCCAGACCGCACATTCGCAAGGCCTGCCTCTTGTTGGAGGTTTCTCGCGCGCAACAAACAAACAAACAAGCCTTTCTCCCGCGCCGGCGGCACCCCCACTAGCGGTATCGAATGCCAAACCGTGCCTACCCCTGTGGAAGTCAGCTGTGCGAAGCTGGGACGACGTCCGAGAAGAGCCAGGCGGGCCGATCTTGACTCGAGAGGGCAAGGCACGACGTTTCAGAGAGCGTCTATCACTGCCAGATGAGGCACCGCGGTGCGCAAGGCTATGTTGTTTAGAACGGACAAGCTTTGTGGGGGCGGCGGCGATGGAATTATGGATCGAGGGGGCCCTGCGGGATGGATACATGTGCATATCTACATGGGATGAATGGATGAGCTTGGTGGAGATGGGAAATGGCGGAGACGGAGAGGGCGAGGTGAGATGCAGCAATCTAAGGCAAGATAGGGAGGTCCATTAGGTGAGCTGAGTCTGTGTGTGTAGGCATCGAGTCTGATGAGTGTGGAGGAGGTTGAAAATAGACTCGCTGGCGAGGGTGTCACTCTCAAACCGCCAACAACATACCCAGCATTGGAGTCAATGAGTGGAGAAGAGGATAGAAAAAGAGGAGACTCCTTCACGCGCGTTTCCTCTTTTCTCAACTTCCGGAGAGGTCGTTAGGCGGCAATGCCATCCCTCGGCCTCGCCTCCGCTGCCGCACTCACTCATGCGCCGACTACTGTAAGTCGGTGGCCTAACCGACATGTCGACCACCGGCAAGGGCTGGGCGAGGCGACGGGAATCCCGCAATGCTGCAAGTCTACGGGAGAGCGAACATGCCATGACTCTTGGATGACGTTGGCGCGGATGAAAATATGGGGGCGGGGGGTCGTGCAACCAGAACCGGTGATGGCCTCACGGTCGGGTTTGGGGCCAAGTACGGTAAAGGGACGTGCATGGATGGCAGCTGCTGCTTCGGTTTAGGTGAATGCTTTGTACTCAAGCACGTGCTGGTCTTCGTCTTTGGCATGTCCTTTAGGGCGAGGAGCCGGGCACTTGCAACGGCGCAGTAGGCCACGGATGTGCCTCTCGTCCAGGACGTATGTAAATATCGAATGGTACTGTACGGTAGTTAATTCGGTGATGTCAAAGACGATGGAATCGCCCCGATACCGTGACATATTCCGGGGCGACGCCGTCGTACCGAGACGAGTGACCCAATGGAAGGGATGGTGAGGTTCCAGCGGGAGAAGGATGACGAACAGGGGACTCGCCATGACGTCGCCGGCCGAGGGTAGGGCGATGTCTTGCGGGACGACCGTTGCATGAGGGTGGGATAGGGAGGAGGCGAGGGTGAGTGCCGTCAGGTGAGGCTTAGAGCCGTCGTGTTAGAGGCCTTGTCAGAGGCAAGGAGGCAGAGTGTTTCGGGATGGATGGATCTTCAGGGTCCTTTTCGACAATGGTGGGGGTTGCCACTGGGCTCTGAGCTTGGGATAGGGGGGGCGTCTAATCGTATCCAAGTTCTTCGCAATATAGTACTTGCAACGATCTATGCCTTCGTATTGAAGACTTGGTATGTTTGAGGCGGCTAGGCGGTTCGGTTCGTTCAATGCCAAATGCCTGCTGGTTCGTTAAATGCCTGCAGGTTCATTCAATGCCTGTTGCTTCGTCGATACCTGATACCAGCTTAACTTTCTAAGTTTTATATCTGCCTCTTTAAACAACTCAGGCGTTCGGTCTTGTTCAGGTAATTTAAGGTAAGTTTCATTGTATCACTTAACCCTTGAAGATTCTAATAATATATCGACATTAGCTCGTCAATTAACTTTAAGTTCTTTACATACTCCGTCTTTAATTAACTTAGTGCTAGGCTCTAACTTAAGCTGAGGCATATTAGGTCTCTGGTTTCTATTAGGAAACATCAAGTGAATAATAATCTTTTACTTTCATCACGGTCGGAGTCGATGCGAGGATCAGCTGCGTTAGCGACACGGCTGTTGTGGGCTCCGTAGGTTCCCTCAGGGGCGCCAGAGGTGTTGTGGCTTCCGTGTGTACCGGTGCCAGTAAGACCGCCAGTCGTACCGTGGGTGCCAGTGGTGTTAGAGTGGCCACCGATGTTCTTGGACCCATCACGGTCGGAGTCGATGCGAGGATCGGCTGCGTTGGCGATGCGGCTGTTGTGGGTTCCATAGGTTCCCTCAGGAGCTCCGGAAGTGTTGTGGGAACCGTGAGTGCCATGGTTATCGCGAGAGAGGCCAGTGTTACCGAAGGCAGCGGTGTTGTGGGAGTCTCCAGTGTGGTGACCAGTGCCCGTCAGGCCAGTGTTGCCGTAGGCGGAAGTGTTTTGGTGCTGTCCACCAATGTTCTTGCTTCCATCACGATCAGAGTCAACACGGGGGTCCGCAGCGTTGGCGATACGGCTGTTGTGAGGACCAGTAGATCCCTCGGGAAGGCCGCTGTTGTTGTTGCCACCGAGGGCGCCAGTGTGGGAAGAAGTGTTGTTGTTGCCTCCTAGGCCGCCGGTGTAGCCTCCAGAAGTAGCATCGCGAGTAGTGTTGTTGTTATCACCACCGTTGAAGAACGCACCTCCAGAACCAGGGGCAGTGGTGTTGTGGTGACCAGTGCCTGTGGATGTGGAGTGCTGGCCGCCAATGCCGCCGATGCCAGACTGTTGACCAGTACCAGAGGTGTTTGAAAGGTAGTTTCCGCTGCCAGTGGTGGTGCCCTGAGTGTTAGACCCTAGGTTCTTGGAACCATCACGGTCTGAGTCGACACGAGGGTCGGCCTTGTTCAGAACGTTGGACTTGTGAGGACCAGCAGTGGTGGTAGCAGGACCAGTGGAGCCGACGCCTCGAGTGTTATCGGCGTCGTAGTTTCCGGTGGAGGAGTAGGTGCCCTGGTGGGTGCCTTGGTGAGTGCCGATGTGCTGGGTATCTTGGGTAGTGTGGGGGGTAGTGGTGTTCTGGCCGGTGGTGTTGTGACCAGTGGCAGTAGTGTTGTGGCCAGCGGTGGTGCCCTCGGGCGTAGTGGTCTTGTTGTCAGAAGAGAGGGCCTCCTTGACCTTGTTGATGAGCGAAGACATGATGGGTGGTTGTGGAGTGTTTATGTGGTAGATGGGTTCCTGTGTTGGTATTGAAGGGTATGGAAGTGTTTTGTTCTTGAGTGTGGTGGGATGGGTATCTTGAGAAGTGCTGGTTGATGAATATGAGAGCAAGAAGATGTAGAGGTTGGGGATGACTTCTGTTATATACCGATGTCAGTGTAGCAGCGTGCTCGGCCCCTCAATGCAGTCACTTGTCACCTCACCTCTAACTCAGCCTTCTTTTTTTTGGCCAACCTGCCAGCCAACTGTCTGTCAGGCCCCAGGAGTTGCAATCAAGGCATTGGCACATTGGATACACGCAGTTGTCAAACCGAAGGTAGCTCTCCACCTACTTCATTCCACGTCATCGCGTTCGCGATCGAAGAGATCTGTGGCTCACCCCCGGTCACGGTGAGCCCAGGGTGTGGCTGCCCGGCTGCCATTGGGCGACGCGTCGGTTGCCTGCCATCTCCTGTTCGAAGCCAAGGATGACGAAGAATGTCACAGCGTCATAAGTCAGTAATAGGTGCGTTAATTTTGGCGGTAGCAGTCGAACACTGGCCACACCAAGCGCATTTGTGTGGAGCAGGCGTCTGGGTTCTTTGGTGATGGGAGGTCTAAAGCTCGTCTTGTGTCGGGCGGCTTGAGGCTTGAATGCTTGATGACGCAGGTGGGCTGCGTGGGGTCGCGAGACGTTTGGGGGACTGTGGCTTGTGGCGGCGATCCTCCCTGCCCATTCTTGCCTATTCTTGTCAAATTAGAGGGGATTTACCCCTCTAAGTGTGGCTGTGGTGGCGCGAGCTCTCATTACCCCGCAAATAACCGGGGTATGGCATCATAGATGTCGTGGCTGGTGCGGAAATGTCGTTTTCTTCCAACTTCCGAAACCACTTCCAAGGTGGGAGGGCGAGATGTGCGGTGAGATGCAGGCCAGCCCCTACTAGTATCATGTGGCTAGCATGGTTCTTGCGGTCCGACAGAGACTGAGAGTTTTTTGCATGCTCTTTCGATCTCTGCAGAGTTCGATTCGGAGAATTTGCAGCGTGGAGTTGAATCAGTCGTTAGTGAAGCAGACCTAGTCACGAGCGCACAGCCACAATGACAACATTGGGGACTATCGGCTCCAGGTTCCGAGGCCTAGAATACGAAGGCTCGACGTGCAGCACGCAAAGTTGCTACACATGTCACCAACGGGACACCTTACACCCATTGGGCAACAAGAACGTCGTAGTCTTCTGCTTCTACTTGGGGATCTCGATGACATTCCCTTTGTGACCCCTAAAACGACCAGCTGACATTTGCCGAGTTTTCATAACCCTTACCTGCACCTGCCCAAGGTATGCACCCAAGCAACCAAGCACCATGCTACAGTACAGTTCTAGCCTTGGTCGGGGGCCTCCGGAGTTTACAACTAGTCTGCTGGTCTTCACAGACATGGGTGCCTGAAAAACTAGATACTAATCAGAGAGCTTCATGGTAAGAAATGGTTGGTTGAAGGGTTGTTGGTGCAGGTCGCAGGCACAAGTTTAGACACAACAAACTGCTGCCTTTGGACCTCAACCGTTCATGCTGGGGGACGGAACCTGTTTTGACTGGAAGAATAATCTGCATACTTGCGGACAATTAAGTGCCGTTACGAGGTTTCATTCGGCATAGAGAATGTTATTAATGGGTAAGGTGAAGTAACAAAGAGAGACGGCCGAAAAAGACTCCGTAATAACAGGTGTCACACCCCGACTAGGCACCTTGATGAATCCACTGCGGCTGGTCAACTGCTTCCCCCAACTTAGACTCTTACCATGCAACCACCTCAAAAACAAGGAAACGACACCAATACCACTCCCGCAATCTCCACTTAGTGAAAGGTCGAAAGCTCTAAAGAAACGTGCTACGAAAAGGAAAACTCGCGGCCGCCAAACCCGATCCAAAGATGTGACCGACTCGCACAGCAACAAAGGGACCGACCACTGATTCGTCTTCGTATTCCAGTGCTAAACGTGGCTACGGCGGTTGTACCATCTGCGACGCCGGGCGTGGGCGGCGTCGGCCCTGGCGGCGACTCGCTCACGTTTGCGTACCCAGAAGAAACCAACAAGGGCCGAGACGAGCCAGAGTAGCGCTGACAGGAAGGCAAAGGCAATGTCCGCCTTGAACTTGCCACACTGGTCCCCGCGCGGTGCACGTTGGACCAGTCGAAGACGCCGCCGCAATTGTTCCCGATCAACTATGAGAGGTATCACCACATGTTAGCCGCCCGGCCCAAGAGAAAAGACGGTGTGCCGTGGTACATGTACTACTTCCGAACATGACATGCTGAATCATGACACAATGGTATGAAGAGGAAACTTCGGATTGCTAATGGTAGTACTTACATCAACAAGCAAGCCAAAGACAACCCACCAAAGGATACTGATGAAGATGTCCAGCGGCCAGTGGATGAAGGTGGCTGAAAAGGGAATCAACCACAACAGGGCGAGAAAGATAGACAGGCCCGCAACCACTTCGGTGTAGATGAACCGGCCGAGAGCCCAGGAGTCCGCGTTAGACTTGTGGAGATATTCCCCCGTCACACCAGCCACGATGGCGGCGAAGACCAATTCGGCAGCTCGGAGAACTAGGCTAACGATGCGATCGAGAGCCATGGCGTGCTAACGGTACTAAGACGTAGTAGCAGCTGCGGGGCACAGTGGGAAATGAATCCTCAACTGAAAAGTTGATAGTGAGGTTATTCAGGATATGGATTTCTACTGAAGAAGCTGTTCAAGCACACGGCTGTTGTTTCTCTCGGACAAGAGCTGCTATTTATGATTAACCTTCCGTCGCTCACGCGCACCGACTGCACCACATGATGGCGGTGCCCACAAACCACTGGACGAAGCCAGCTTCACAAAGTGCCATTGCTTGCGACACGTCGACTTTGTTCGCGATACTCCAAGCCGTCGCTCGTCAAGTCGCAGAGACAGGTCACCAAGACAACCTTGAGACAAAACAAGACAGGACAAGCCTCAGTTGAGGTCATGCGACGTGACGATGTGGCAGTGCACCGAACCGCCATTCGTCTCCCCTCACCCTCCCGTGTCTGGTCTGAAACACAAATGATGTGGCGGCTGGATACCAGCAGAGCCAGCAGAGCGACATCCCACCACTACAAAAGTACGCGATTCATCAGCGCTTCGGCATCTAGAATGCCGATTTCTTCAACGTCTTTGACGTCGTTGCTGCCGTGATGCCACGTTATTGCCAAGATGAGGTGTTAGTGTTGGCGACGAGGTAGTTGACAGACGGCATTTCGGCACCGCCTTGGCCTGCAGGTGACTTTCATCTCCTCATCAAGGTTCCGGAGCTTGAGAACCTAAGTGAGGACCCATGAGATGTCTCGTCTAGCACACCCTTTATTAACGCTTGTCCTGGAACAACAAATCATGTGTCTTATGTGAGTTTCTTCAGCAAGTGCCGAGCAATATGCGGGGGCTTAAAGGTATGGTTGTCGCATGATGGTGTGATATGTCCTGTTGGTCTCAACATCCATCGATATCGAGTTCCAGGGACAAAGCGTTGGTTACGCCTCCGATCGGCCCAAGAAATCAACAGTAATAACCATATTAACTAGACTACAGTACAGTGCCGGGTCACCTGCCATCTCAGGAGCCAAGGTTAAGACATGGAAATTGAAGTGAATTTTCCATAATCACATATCAGTTCCCAGCAAGCGAGTCGCAGCTCTGGAGACCTGGCTGATCTTATTTGTCCAAAGAGCTACCCTAAGGTAGGTAGGGTGACAGCGACCGCAATGATAAGTTCGAGCAGAGGAGCTGGCACTAGAACACGTCGCGTCGGAAACCAGATGAAATATCCAGATCAAGACGCATGGCTTTCTTCGTCGATCAGCTTCGGATAATTTAACCTTGTGTTACCTTCGAAAACGGTTTCAATGTGCTACAAGTTCCCCGGCCGACTGTGTCATGAGTACAGCGTCGACGCCAGCAACGGCATCTGAGACATGTCTAATATTTCCCCAACGTTCGGGACTTCTCAGAGACTGCTGTTGGCTGCTCTCAAATCCACAGGCGATTCCAACTTATATCCATACGATGAACCTCACGACAAGCGCATTTATACCGCGTGTCTCCATCATGGCCAAGCAATCTTGCCCTTCTGCGGATGACCAGCGGAAACGGAGGAAACATGGGGTCATCCAAATGCAGTTCTAGCGCTGCAACTTTGCTGAAGACCCCGGAATTGTTTCCGTGTACTTACTCGTTCTGGCACTCAAATGCCTCGGCTGGCCTGGCCATCCCCACATCAGCTGAGGACGGAATGCCACCGCTGACCTGTGATCAACCGGGAGATGGAAGAATGTCGCCTCTGGGGACGACGTATCTGTATTCCTTGCCTTCATGATATCTTGGAAAAGAAGAAATCATGGAATCGTCGGGCGCAGACAAGGGCTTCTTCCAAAAACCCCCTGTGCTGCCAAACCAGTTCTATGACGATACATCGTACCAGAGATGCTTCAAACGTGAGCGTTGACCGAGCTCTGTCTCAACCGAGACCCTAGAGTTTCCCTTTGCGCGAGCAGGTCGCTGATCGACCCAGTATTTCTCCCAAGCCATGTAGCTCGACAGGTCGAGGCAGAAGTTGCCGCGTTGGGCGATGAGGTCCTCTCGGACCGGGTCTTTTCCTGGGTAACCGACGCCGAGCGCAACAAGCCGTATCTGAAAGGCTCCGGGCGTGACGCCTTTGGGAAGTGGACAGGCGAGCTTGTTACCGGCGAGGGGTGGCGGCAGCTTCAAGATTTTGGTCTTGCGCAAGGGCAAGTCTCTTCCAGGAATGCATAGTATGATCCATACTGACCGTTTATCAGGTTCGTGGCTGCGGGCTACGACACGCCGTACGGCTCGTTCTCGAGGCCTCTTCAGTTCCTCCGTCTTCATCTGTGGGAGGCGTCTTGCGCCAATGTTGGTTGTCCATCCGCCATGCAGGACGGAGCGGCTCGTCTTCTGCAAACACACCTTAGCTCGCCAAATCTTTCTTCCAAGCTTTCAGAACAGGAACGCAGGGTGTTCGAGAACGCCTTTCGCCACCTGATTTCTCGAGATCCTAACGATGCTTGGACCAGTGGACAGTGGATGACTGAGCGCACTGGGGGAAGCGACGTGTCGTTGACCGAGACAACTGCGGTGTATGAACCGTTAGCTAATGAAAGTTTTGCTTCAAGGGAAGAGAACATCCCTTTGGGACCATGGAGCATCAATGGATTCAAGTGGTTTTCCTCAGCCACGGACTCCAAGATGACAATCCTCCTCGCTCGTACTCCAAAGGGGGGTCTGTCCACCTTCTTAGCCCCAATGCGGAAGCACGATGCCCTCGCTACCACATCCACCGGTCTCCCAAGGCACGACGGCGAGGCCCTGAACGGAGTTCGCATCCAACGCTTGAAGAACAAGTTCGGCACCCAGTCTCTCCCAACCGCTGAGTTAGTCCTCGACGACATGCGCGGCTGGCTAATCGGCCAAGAAGGCCACGGCATCCCTGAAATCAGCACGGTGCTGACGCTGACTCGCGTGCATTCTTCCGTTGCCGCCGTGGGATATGTCGGCCGGGGGCTCGGTATCGCGAGAGCATATGCTCAAGTGCGAGAGATTGGTGCTGGGAAGGGCGCCCGCGTGAAGCTGACGGAAAGTTCTCTGCACCTGAGGACCCTTGCGAAGATGACGTCCGAGTACCGAGGGCTCATGCTCCTAACCTTCTTCACCTCTTACGTTCTGGGAATTTCCGAGCACCCATCATCATCCTCAGCGACAGGGGCATCGGCGGCACTCAAGGCGTTGACTCCCCCAGCGAAACACATCGCGCCGCTGCTACGAGTATTGACCCAGCTCACCAAGGCCTACGTCTGCAAGTCTGCCGTGTCAGTCCTATTCTCATGCATGGAAAGCCTCGGAGGCGTGGGCTACCTCCTAAACGACGAGCAAGAGTATCTCAACATAGCCCGCATCTACCGCGACTGCTGCGTTCTGCCCATCTGGGAGGGCACGACGGATGTGCTGAGCACCGATCTCATCCGAGCCCTCAAACACCCGCGAGGAGGCGCCGCTTGCCTGGACGCGGTGGGCGACATGATCGGGACCGCAGCGGCGTTCCGCGGCAAGACGAAAAGGCCCGAGGCGTGGGACCCGGTGAAGCAGTGGTCAGTTCTGAGGGACCGCATTGCGCGCGAGTCTCAAGTTGAGCTGATGGGCGATGCGAGGGAGATCCTCTGGGAGGTGGCGGATTTGCTGGTGTTGGTGCTTCTCTACGTCGATGCGGGCAGTGATGGGGATGAAGCGGCGCAGGATATTTTCTTACGGAGTTTGGAGAGTAAGCGGGTCGTTGAGAAGGGCACGAGAGTTTCCGTGGGAGAACAACTTGACCGAGATTCAGCGATTGTATATGGAAATCAAAGGGAGGCAATGTCTAAGCTGTAAGTGAGTGAGGTGCTGATGTCGGCGGCATACCGACGGCTATGAATAAGTTGAGAAGAAAAGTAACAAGTAAAAAAGCTGGTGGTATTTCAATCATCGACTCTAGCTATTGTAGAGCAAAGTAGAGCAAGATACTAACATAAAAAGGGTCGTTCAAAGCGTTAAATCATTAAGTGCAGCCAAACTCCGATGCCGCCGCCACAAACTGGCCATGCTCATTAGTCAAGAGCCAGCCCCTTGGGCGCACAAGAGTAAATAAAAGCTCCAACCCCATCTTGCCAATCGTTGCCAACGCCCGCCTGCAAGAATCTAAGGCTCCATTTCCTCAGACCCCTTGCCCGAAACTTGATTTTCCGGATGCGCTCCTGCGATGTGTGCTGGGAACAGTCGAAAGTTGCAGCCAAAACACGTTCGCCAGGGACGAGTTTGATCAAAGGACCCGGAGTCCAATGGCTGTGTTTCCCTGCATTACTGACAAGTTCCCAGGCCATGCTGGAATTGGCTTGGGCCTGATGGGCCATTCCGCTCCATTCGAAGCACGGATAGCCCTTGGGCAAATCGCTGCAGAAAGGGAGGTCGAAGAAGAGACCGCACGTGCTGTTGGGTCCCGTAGAAGAGAAAAGATCCAGAGGCAGGTTGAAATAGAAAGTAGTGCTAGTGTTCTCCGAGATAAGAGCCATGCCCTCGGCGCCGAAAGACGACGCACGGCGGTGCCAGACACTGTTGTTAAGCACGTCGAGCTTGGCGGGAGCGAGGTGAGGGCCTCGGGGCTCGCAGAGCGCAGAGGACGGAGGGGGCGCCTAGGCCTTTTCCGTGATCACGTCTCGAGTAGCAAAGCTCTTGCAGGTTCCCTTCCAGTCTTGGGCTTTGAGGGACGTGGTCTCGAAGGTGGCAGAGCTGCTATCCGAGTTGCCGTAGAGCCACTTGCCGCCACCAATGTCGGCGGGGCGCTTTTTGTACGTGGTGACCCCATCGTGAAGCAGCAGAGTGTCGGCCCCGGACTTCTTCAAAGTCCACAAGTTGGGGCCGGGGAGCTGGTCGTAACAGATGAACAGACCGTCGGGAGCGATGAAGCAGGCATTGTAGAACTGGTCGCGCAGAATCTTCTGCGGGTTGGCGAGGTCGATGCAATACCATCCTTCCGGCTCATTGGAGCCCACGTACATGAAACCATTGGCAGTCTGCTGACGAACGATGGAGTTGGTTTTGGCATCGCGAAGAGTGAAACAGCAGTAGCCATCTGGGACGGCATGGTATTTGATGATCGGAGGAGTTGCCACCGGGATGGCGGATACGGTGGCCAAGGAGCAGAAGAGAGCGAGAAACTTGAGAGGATACATTCTGACTCAAGTGGGTTGAGAGTTCAGGATGAGAGAGACGGAAGTGATGACGGGAGAAGGGAGAAGGGAGCAAGAGAGAAGGTGATGGAACAGGATGACTGAGTATATAGCTGGATTGAGGAAGCTCGCAAGACGTTATAAGTGAGTTGAGTCTCGTGTAAGTGGGACGCAGGAGCTAGGGGACTGACGAGGCAACTGAGATGAAGACATAGGGAAAAGAGCATCTTAAATAGTGCCTCAGCCGGCTATACACACAGGATCCGAGAAGCCCTCAGGAATCATCTCCATCATAATCGAGGAGCCCACTAGCTCACGAGGTGATACACGGCGTAGCTTGTTGAGGGCCTGAATGGCTGCATGTTGGTTGAACTGGCTGGAGGATCCGAAGATGCAACATTACGAGGCAGACGATGGGGCACAGGCCACTCCTCCACCCCGCCGCCCGGACGCCCTGCAAGGGAGCAAGGAGAGCCGAACGAGCGGGCACTGGAAGGCTTCGAGGCATAAAGCGAGTCTTAATCACGGAGGAACCGGGATGCAAGCGCTCGTGTCGACCGAGGGGAACTGTGACGTGTCGTGCAGGTGACGAGAAGCCATGGAGAGGGGCCGCGTCGATTGGCGGTTTGGCGGCGCGGTCCGAGCCTCCAGCGAACTAAGTCAGGGGCATCGTCAGAGATGCTCTACACAAAAGCTTACGCGATGAGCCCTTTTTCTGCTTCTCTTCTCCTCAACTGGCGGTGCGGGTGCGTTGTCGGGCCGTCGATCGGGGGCCAGCGGAGGTGCTCTCGTAGCATTACATGCTGCAAGTTCCTGCGGCGAAGACCAACGGCATTATATAGATGCAGAGGGTGCAGCGAGATGCAGCGGGATGCAGAGAGATCCAATGTAGGAATATGCTGGAATGGATCTGCGGTACTACTGCACCGTAGTATTCGTATCCATGTTATGGACGCAAGGGACGTTGGAGAGTCTCCAGTCGCAGCGAAAACAAAGATACATCATATGCGGGGACCATTGGCAAGCTGCGATATTCCGCTTATCAGCCACCAGCACTCAGAGACATTATCTCGGATCGCAGATTGGCTGGCGACGGATGGTGATAGCGGTGACGGATGGTGATGAGGGTGTCCTTGATAGAAGCTTGCTGGCGAACCAGGTGTCGAGGCTTGGTGATCGATAGATGCGAGCGAGAGACTAAAGAATCTGAAACAGGGCCAGATCACGTGGTAGCCACCGGCTCCACTCGCTGATCAGCTCCGTAACCGTTCACCGTCTAAGCCGCCGTTTGCACTCCGTTTACTCGGTACAAGCTTAACTACAAATCCTACGTCACGATATTCGACCACACACCCTCGGAACTCCCCGACTCGCATCGCCAAGGGGTATTTGGCCAGGAACTCTCAGGTGAACCTAGGCGTGCTTATTCACACAGTGTCATCCGCTGGTAGCCTCTCTCTTGCTGCATTCCCCGCACTGGAAGCATCACCGACCTGCCTGATCCGGTTGATCAGCCCCTGTCACTGCGATATCACTCTCAACCTCACGGATCACCAAAGGTGCTTCTTACTGCTACGCCGGACCTTGCCGACGTAGTACAAGACTTGACCTGCATAACGCCGAACGCATTTCTCTTCTTCTTTCTCATAAACGTGCATGGTCATCTGTCATCAACACCTTACACCATGTCTCTCTCAAACGAGGAATGGGAGGAAGTTTCCCAGGACATCCCATCACTCTCCGAGCCCTTCCTCCAGAAGTATATCGACGGCCGGGCGAATCTAATAGCCCAAGAGAGGAAAACCCGCTCCGATGCCTCGTTCCGAGCATCTCTATCACCCATCGCCAAGCGTGCCTGTGCTATAGTCGACCGCATCCGCGACCAAGAGAACAAAGATGTCTGGACACCCCAGGTCGAAGAAGACCTCGCCCAGGCGGGCAACGAGTGCACCTTTCCAGGAATGATGTTCATGCTTGCCAAGGACCGCATGGAGAGCACGAAACTATGGAACATTATCCGGCACATGCCCAAGGGCGCCCTTCTGCACGCCCACATGGACGCCATGGTCAACTTCGACTTCATCCTCGACGAGCTCATGCGTACTCCGGGAATGCACATGTCAAGTGACCAGCCCCTCACTACAGCGACGGCGAGAGAAGACGCAGCCTTGAGCTTCCGCTATAGAGCCAAGGAGAGGACAAACGGATCACTCTGGGATGATGGTTACCAGGCAAGCGAGTTTCTTCTCGTCACTAAAGTGGCAGACGAGTTCCCGGATGGCGGACGACCTGGGTTTCTTAGGTGGCTGAAGAGTAGATGCACGCTATCCACAGCAGATATCCACGAACAACACCATGGAATTGACGCAATCTGGGTAAAGTTCAGTAAATGCTTTATGGTCTCTGCAACCATCATCCACTACGAGCCTATATATCGAGTTTTCCTTCGGAAACTCCTGAGCACGCTCAAAGAAGACGGCGTCAACTGGGCCGAGCTACGGTAAGTATCACAGACCTTGTCTCCTTCAATTCGTTCGACCTGTTCTTACTTTGTAATAGCATCACATGGCCCTTGGATTATTGCCGAGACCGCCAAGAAACTCCCGAGCAGGATTACATCCACATGTTCGAAGTCTTCGAAGAGGAGATTTCCCGCTTCAAGAAGTCCCCGGAAGGCGAGGGCTTCTGGGGCCTGACGACCATCTGGACGAGTTTGCGCAGCTGGGAGACGCGGCAAATCGTTGAGAACATGGACAATTGCATTGCCACCAAGATGGCATTCCCGAAACTCATTGCTGGCTACGATCTCGTTGGGCCCGAGGACTTGGGCCGTCCGCTGAACGATCTGCTCCCGGAACTCTTCTGGTTTCGGAAACAGTGCGCGCAAGAGGGCGTCAATCTGCCGTTCTTCTTTCACGCCGGTGAGACGCTTGGCGACGGCACCGCAACGGACTCGAACTTGTTCGACGCCATTCTGCTGGGTACACGGCGTATTGGCCACGGGTTTAGTCTCTACAAGCACCCTCTTCTGATCGACATGATCAAGGAAAAGCGCATCCTCATCGAATCATGTCCCATATCCAACGAAGTCCTCCGTCTCTGCGGCTCCGTCACCGCGCATCCGCTCCCGGCGCTCCTCGCGCGGGGCGTGCCGTGCAGTCTGTGCAACGACGATCCCGCCATGCTGGGCCAAGACACGGCCGGCATGTCCCACGACTTCTGGCAAGCGCTTCAAGGATGGGGAAATCTGGGGCTCGCGGGCCTGGGCAGTCTGGCAGAGAACAGCATCCGATGGGCTGCGTTCGAGGACCAGACTCAGGCTGAGTGGGTTAAGGGCATCAACCAGGCGAGTTTGGGAGGCGGAATTAAGGCGAAGCGGTTGCAGCAGTGGCAGGTCGAGTGGGAGATGTTCTGCATGTGGATTGTTACGGAACATGGAGACGAGTATGGCGCCGAGGACGAAGAGCCTAGTGGACCGGCTGCTTGAGAAACCTTTGGACATCTACCTCGACCAATACACTAGATATAGATTTCAACAATAATGGAGGAAGGGGTTTCATCGTTTGAGAGGCACACGAACTTGTATCACGATGACGACGGAATCGTTGAACGCCATTTCAACAACGATGAAAAATAACAGCAAATACGGTGTCCTGCCTCGGGCCTGAGCGCTGTGAAAGACAAGAAGCTATAGCTAGCTAAATAATAATCTGGATCATAGGTCTTCAGGGCTTTGATTGATATCTTGATTATACCGAAGGCATTGTGATTCAATTCTGCAAGTCATAGATCTCAAGCTTGACAACAGAACACAATAGACATAGATAGGATAGACCAATGGCCAAAGCCGAACGTAGTCAATTTTGCTAATAGAAGGGATCCGAGCGCGAGCTCAACCATGTTGGCTACACATAGCCTGTCGAGACAAAATAAGGGGGGAGAAAGCTCTCGTGGCAACACGCCAGCGCGGCCACGAGATGCATAGCGCGACACAAAATCCACACGACGATTTTAACATCAACTCGTAGCGTACACACTGAACAGCCATTGCCGAAAGGTCAGCGGCCGTACGTCCACCAGGTCACTGCTGTCGACGGCCGCGTTCAAGGTCGGATGGCCAAAGTCGTAACGCCCGTTGGCCGTTGCGAGGAGACGCTGGTAGTAAACGACGCGCTCGAAATCGCCATGTCTAGCGTAGTGGTCGATCCACAGTTGCAGGGCGTCAACCTGGCGTGACTGGTGGTTGAAGGGAACTGGAAGATATTAGTTGACTTAACGATTCTCTCTGCGACGCCGAAGACATACCGTTTAGATCACGACTGCATGTTCCGACCAGATCGCGGAGGGACATGCGGTCGCCGGACATGGTGTACTCTCGTGGCCAATGTTTAGGGCCCATATCCACGGCCGCAACGAGAAACCGGGCGACGTCGTAGACAGATGTCATGGCCACACGAACAGTATGTCCCATGGCGTCCTTTTCCACGAATTCCGCTGTCGCCTGTGGAAGATCGATGATGTAGTCCCCTGCGTTGCTGATTCCGCTACTATAGCCTATGCCTAAGCTACCGAGGCCTAAAGGGTGGAACCTCTCCATAAAGATACCGCAGGAAAAGACTGTGTATTTCATTTGAGGGTCCCATCGCCGTAGTAACGACTTGGCATGTGAGAACCCGCGGTCTAGGGGATCGTTGTGAGAGGGTCGTTTGTCGAGACATCCTTCAAACTCGGAGGGTACGAAGCGGTGGACGTTGCTGTATCCCGCTGCGTTGATAAGATTTATCTGCGGTGCCCCGGACACAGTTGATATGACGAGGTTAACTCCCTGAAGAGCAAAGATCAAAGCATTCTGGTCACTGTAATCGACTTGAATAACCTGAATGTCGAGTTCGGCGTATTCTGGACGTTCCTAGTACCGGTTAAACCCATTTCATGACTGCTGGGAAAGTAATAGGAGAAAGTTGACTAACAGTTCTTGACAGAACAACAACGTTGTATGCATTTGCTGCTTCGGAGAACTCTTTTGCGATGAGATATCCCAGACCGCCTCCACCGGCTATGGCTATGCGCAACATGGTATCTGAGTGTGAAAAGTGGTAGTATGGCGTATGATATTTCTTTCCAATGACTGAGGCATCTGCTGTCTAAATAGGCCAGGCCGAACCAGAGCAGCGTTGACGTTACACAGCTCACAGGTAACCGTGCCGGCGCGTGCCAGAGTGTCACTCCCAAGGAGCATTAGGAGCCACAGGCCAGTCGAATAGGATGGAGTGTTGAGATAGCCCACACCACCTCTGCTTGCTGGCTATGACTCAAGGGGAGACAGAACCGCGAAGAGACCCTTATTTGGCAGGCAGAAACCCGCGAAGACGGTCTACGGCGGTCCTTGCTTTAGCCAAGAGCATCGTTTCGCCATGATGGACATCTTCTGTGAAGTCAATGGTGGATACGTGACGACGCAGAGTCCCGAGACCTGCTGCTGTCAAACGGCGGGTGGGATGACAGCACCATCGGTGGGTCTGCGGCGGATTCAGGGGACAACGCAGCCAGTCTCTGTTACCTGTAACGGTGGAGAGGGTGCGGTAACCAGCAGCAGTCGGCGGTCCTAGTGAGCCTTTAGCAAATGAGGAGGCCATATGATAGTACAAGTGAAGTGAGAGCCACCGTTAACTGCTCATAGCCCGATGACTGGGCCAGTGGACGCGGAACCATGTGTGATATCCCACGGACCGCAAACGTCGATCGGTAGTCAACTATCGTGAAGAAGATAACGCGTATGTGGATGGTTAAAAGTAAGGGGTTGCAGTGTCGGAGACACCGGCGTCGGAAGAAATACGCTCAGGATGTTTGCCTTCCGCAGTGAAACCCAGACCTGAGGCCATGTGAGATCAAGTTACGCCCTGGGGTAGATCCAGCCCAACTTCGATGTGAATCAAGACTTCATCAGATCGAAAATCGACAGTGGCCTGCGTATCACCATTGATAGATCCGCCCGGACCGCTGTGCCGGAACCTTCATTCCCCAAA
Source organism: Stylonectria norvegica (assembly GCA_014621405.1). Taxonomy (NCBI): domain Eukaryota; kingdom Fungi; phylum Ascomycota; class Sordariomycetes; order Hypocreales; family Nectriaceae; genus Stylonectria; species Stylonectria norvegica. The sequence continues at coordinate 23,701 of JAANBC010000087.1, read as the reverse complement.
CTCATCAAATCTCAAGACCGTGAACGCACCTGAGCCAGAGTGATCCAAGACACGTCAGTATCTGAATTCTAGTACAGCCACCGTGTCGATGTAGTCGTCGTCCTGAACATGTTCCAGGCAGATGGACACGGCAGCGTTTCCTGTTGCAGCACCATACGCATGCTGAACACTCCGACAAGACAGTTCTCCGCGAATAAGACCGGCCAAGCCAGGGAGACCCATAGCATGTGACCCTTAGTATGAACGCCTTGAGTCCCGCACTCGCAAGCGCCAACAGAGATTGGATCGTCTGGTAGATGAGAAGCAGGCGGTTTCACTCTTTGATTTTCGGGCTGAGCTCTCGGCTCGCCATTGGCGTCGCAACATGCAGCCGTCTAGGCTACATCGGCGCTACAGCGACAATGATCTTGTAGCCTAGTCTAGAGACACTGCGTCATTACCAGAACGCGGCTCTGGTCCACGGGGTAACGAGAACCGTTGATGTTGAAGGAGGTAATAAGAAGGCTGGGAGCCGATGCGTCTCGATCCCAGTCCATCGCGCCCGAACTAATGCACGAGGCCCTGCAGTCTTACCCACGTTCCGCCGTAGGGCTGGACCAGGGGCTAACATCGTCATTGGCGACAAAAGTTCTTTTCATCGGCGTAACCCTGCATCGGCAACACGGCCATCAGCGCAGAGCCTCGTTTTGAGTCGATGGGCTGCTTGTCGTGGAATGGACGTTCAAGGCAGCTGGATCGCCCTAGTAAACGAGTCGTGTTTTGCCTTGCGGTGCGCACGTTTTAATGAGGGTTGTTTGTTGATTGCGACCGTCGTGGACATGCAAAGTGTTGTGGTAGAGGCAGAAGACTGAGTCGTAGCCTCAGGGCACGAGCGCACCAATATGGACACGAACCACGTGATTCGAAAGAGGCAGTTTCAACGTCAACTGAGCATCTTGAACTATGTAAATAAAAAGGAGACAACCACTTTGTCACGGTTACTCACGCTGTTGATGGCGTAAATCACCCGGTAAGACTCAAACCCTAGCCACTTGCGTTCCTCACTTATAGAGACTGATAGTACACAAATTCATGGATAACACAAATGACTGACACAGCTCGGGTGATCACAATACTGATTTCAAAGAATCAAATTTCAGTCGAATCCCTGCTCGAAATTCTGCTTTAAAGAAGGCATCTAATCAGGCAGCTTACCTCCTAGTGGAGATGCGAACCATAGTTTCGTTGGCCGGGAAAGGCAATCATCCATATTTACCACAATACCAGTAACAAGGATGGCGCCGAGTGCCGAGTACCTGTTTAAGTACTTAGGGAAGGTAAGTGGATTTGAGGGTACTCGAGGCATCGCCATGCTCATGATCCCCTCCCAAGTCACAGTCTTGTGAGTTGATTCCGGGCTTCAGATCCACTAACCAGATCATGGTCATCCCGAGTACATTTACTGTAACTGTTAGCTCACGGGATGCTTGACAGGAGTTGATATAAGCCAGTCACAAGAGAGCTAGACAAGAAGATCAACTAAATTCTTCTAGCTTGAGAGTTTCCACAGGCGCTCCAAAGACGTTGGAGATGCATCCCCCACTGGCTTTCTAGCTGCATCCGAGCACAAATGCAGCGTCAGGGACCAGGCTTCGGGCTTGGCAGGGTTCAGACTGGGGCACCAAGTGACGAGAATGAGGCTCTGCGAAGCTTTCTCGGCTCAAATTGGCAGGTCGATGTTGAATTCCTTAACCCATCATTGGGAGGTGGTGAAGTCCGAAAAGTCGCAACGCTAATGTTCCAAGTATCCAAGCGATTCAGAGGAACTCATTATACATCGAGATACTGTACTAACGTACGGCCTTTCTCTGCACGAAGCCTACATCTAAGGTAAAATTATCTAGTTGACCTTATCTTTCTCGTGCTATGTGTTTAATCTAAGTCGTACTCTATCTTATGGTCTATCACAAGGAGCCCACAATCGCATTTCCTGCTTCAAGACTCGCAACCATCTCCAGCCACCATGTCCCCACACTCCATTCTTCTACTTCAAGCTTCATCATAACTTGACTATCAAGCTACCGAGCGAGTCATCCCCTTCAAATTACCCCCCACTTCGCGTTCCGTCGACCCGAGACCAAACTTGAAGCCGACGGTGTCTCCGGCATGGGCGCATTTCACGTCGGCCAATCCCCGACACTGACGCGTGGGGATTGAGGGGGAATGAGGCTCTGCGACGATCAACAAGATGGATGAACCAGTTACGATCCGCCTCCGCGAATTGCCTGCCTGATGCCATCATGCATGTCAGACGATGTCCAGCCCTGTAAGTGGATATACGCACCCAAGCCTCTCAGATCACGCAGAAGGCCACCTGAAACCTCCATCCGAACGTCTCATTATATTGCTCCTTTCGCTCATGGCTTCCTTGCGAGTCCCGTCCCTCCGCCCGGCCGCCGTTCGCCGTGTGATACAGCAGATACACCGGCGTGTATGCCCAGATCAGGCCTGCAGAGCGGTATCATCCCTCATGGCGCCGCTGCCCTTCCGCCATGCCTCCGTGTGGTCGACTGCCCTCCTCGCGGTGCTCTCTATGCCCTCTGCTCCCCATCCGCCACCCCCTGGAGTACACACAATGATGCGATCGCCTGCCTTCATGGCCGCGCTGTTCTTGGCTCCGAGGTTGATGTGCCGCTCCTCATATTCGGTCTCGCCGACATCATCCTTGTTGTTCAACTGCCTAAGTGACGCCTCCCAGCTGGTCTTCTCCACCTTCCGCACCCACAGGTTGAGGCCGCATTCGCCGTCACCACCTCCTTTGAGTCCGTACGGGTGATAGACGCGCCTCTCGCTGAGGATGGATACCTGGAGCGGTATGCGGAACTCGATGTCTCGGATGACTCCGTCGCCGCCGCGGTGCTGGCCTCGGCCTCCGGAACCGGGTCGGATGGAGAACTCCCTCAGGATCACTGGGTAACGTCTTTCGAAGATCTCCGAGTCGGTGATTCGAGTATTCGTCATGTGCACATGCACACCACTAGTGCCAACCCAGTCCGGGCCTGCACCGCTGCCACCAGCAATAGTCTCGTAGTAGCCGAAGCCTTTGACTATCTCCTGGCCGGTCTGATTGCCGCCAAAGCCAAAGGTGAGATTGTTGCAGCAGCCTTGGCTAGCAGCACACGCTTGGAACGCCTTGAAGATGACGTCTGTAATACGCTGGCTAGTAAGGACGTTGCCTCCCACAACAGCTGCTCCTGGAGAGGGCGAAAGGATCGACTTTGGTGGTATTTTGACGTTGATCGGCCTCAAGCATCCCTGATTCAAGGGAATATCCTCCGATATCAGACAGCGAAGACAGTAGATGATGGCGCTATAGGTAATTGCTTCAGGAGCGTTGATATTGCCGTAGACTTCTGGCCCGGTTCCCTCAAAATCGAACTCTGCTTCTCCCTTTTCTGGGTCGATTTTGATCTTCAGCCGAATCGGAGATCCATCATCCATATGATCGAGCGCCGATAGTTCTTTGCCTTCAAATCTTTTGTAGACATCCTTGAGGAGTTTACGAACACACTCCTCGGCGTTCTTTTGGATGTGTATCATGTAGAACTGAACCGTCTCCTCGCCATATTCTTCGATAAGGGTCTCGATCAAGGAAATGCCCTTCTGGTTTGCTGAGACCTGGGCTCTCAAGTCGTTGATGTTGTCGGCCAAACAACGCGTTCCGCTACATCCAGGGTACTGAGCCGGTTCGTTGTAAAACAGTTCAATGACTCTCTGTTCATCGAACTTACCGCCGCTAACGAGTTTCTCACTCCTGATGGAAGCCCCCTCTTGATAAAGTTCTCGCGAGTGTGGTGGCATACTTCCAGCAGTTATTCCGCCAATATCGGCGTGGTGGGCTCTCGACGCGGCATAAAAGAGGATATTTTCTCCCTTGTCATCGAACGCCGGCATCGTTAGTGTTACATCCGGCAAGTGAGTTCCGCCATAAGAAGGATGGTTAGATATGATGACGTCTCCTTTCTGAAGTCTTCCCTTCCAAATCTCTGCTTGGCGTCGAACGCAAGTAGACATAGATCCAAGGTGGACCGGGAGATGGGGAGCGTTCGCGACCAAACCACCACTGGCATCGAATATAGCGCAAGAAAAGTCAAGGCGCTCTTTGACATTAGTGCTAACACTTGTCTTTTGCAAAGCACGACCCATCTGTTCAGCAATAGCCATGAAGCGATGACCGAAAATACTTAGTATAATGGGGTCAACTTCTCGTTCGGAATTGTCCTTGTTAGCCCTATAAACCAGTTAGTAGTGCTTCAAGCAACGATGGAGGGAACATACTCGTCCTTGGAGCCAACCTTCTCGACATCGATGATTACATGCGTCTTTGTAATGAGCGCAGTCGCCCTTGGCGTGACCACTATAGTTTGTGTGCCGTCGGCAAGCATAGCTGGCCCCTGAATAGAGTCGCCAACGTCGAGGTCCTCGAGCTTGTAAATAGGCGTATTCTTTCTGCCGCCTTCGAAGTACACCTGTTGACCTCCATGCTTCTTCTTCTCAGAAACCCCCTGTCGTGAAATAGCCTTAAGCTGCTGGTCCACGGTCTCGTCGTGGTGACGGTAGCTTTTGCCGATTCCTCGAATCCGAACGTCGTCCACAATTACGTCGCGATCATCCAGCGTAAAGCCAAATTCGTAGCGATGCTGTTTAACAAACGCCTTTCCGAACTCCCAGTCCTTACCGTCGAAGCTTCCTCGTGCTTCTTCGGGGCTTGGCTTGATGATCATCAGAGCTGACTCGGTACCACGGTATCTCATGTTGAGGTATTCCTCAAAAGCGATCTCCTTGTCCTGAAAACCTTGGTCCCTGAGAGTCGCTCGTGACTTTTCTCTCAGTTTCTCCATCCTAGACTGTAGCTCGCCAACAACCCTGCCGCCATCCTCCCACACCTTGGACTCGGGCTCTTGTCTTTCGTCGACGACATCCGCGAGAGCCATACCGTAAGCCGAAAGCACGGAGGAATATCGATGCACCAGAATCTGGCGAACCCCCAGGGACTCGGCAATAGCCACTGCGTGTTGACCACCTGCTCCTCCAAACGTGGCCAAACGATGTTTCGACGAGTCATGGCCCTTCGCCTCTGTGATGGATCGAATCGGTCGTGTCATGGCTTCATTAGCAACCGTTAGGAACCCATAAGCTACCTCATCCGCTGTCAAGTTCTTTCCTGTCTCATTGTTCACTTGGTCTGCAAGCTCTTGCAGCACCTTTCTGCTAGCCTCAGCATCTAAACCTTCGTCCTCATTCTTACCAAAGATCTTGGGGAAGAACTCCGGAAGCAGGCGGCCGAGGAAGAGATTCGCATCGGTGACAGTGGCTGGCCCGCCCTTTCTATAGCACGCTGGGCCAGGGTGCGCACCGGCAGACTCTGGTCCAACGACAAAAAGGCCGTTCTTGAAAAACAGCCTCGATCCACCACCTGCTGCAACAGTGTTGATATCAAGCTGAGGGGACTGGATTGTAACTCCTGCTGTCGTTGTTTCAAAGACGTGCTCGTATCGTCCGTCCCCGTATCTAGAGACATCGGTGCTAGTGCCTCCCTGTCGATGATTAGTATGGCGTTGGGGTTAGATAACATACAGCTTACCATGTCAAACCCAATAACCGGTATTTTGGTCTCGTCATCGTATGAAGTAATGGCATATCCAACAACACCTCCAGCGGGGCCGGAAAGAATTGCCTTGAGCCCGGTGAACTTGTCCACATCCACCAGCCCACCGTCACTCTGCATAAACTCACATCTTGCGCCTCTTGCTCCCTCCTCTTCCTTGACACTTCGAGTTCCCAGGCCTCCCTCGAAACCGGCTTGAAACCCATCGATGTATTTCCGGATGGCAGGTGTCAGATAAGCGTCCGCACATACGGAAGTCGCCCGTGACACAAGCTTAATCATGGGCATCAGCTCATGGCTTAACGAAATGTGCTCAAATCCAATATCCTTGGCGATTCTGCCGATCAACGCCTCGTGATCTGGAAATGTGTATCCGTGCATTAGACAAACGGCGATGCTGCGAATGCCTCCGTCAAAGATATCTTGAAGTTGTGTGCTTATCTCGTCTTGATTCGCCCTCTTCAAGATTCGCACGGTTTCCCCTGACAGTCCTCGAACGAGATCTTTCCCCTTGGCCTCCTTCGTCCCAGCGTGCGCTTCAGCCTCGGTCATGGTTCTCTCAGGGTCTTCGGCATAGTCTTCGAGAGTGACACGCTCATCTACTTCTACAACCCTCTCATATAAAACATCGGGTTTCCGGATGGCTAGGTCAAAGATTTTGGGTCTCGATTGATTTCCAATGCTTAGACAATCCTTGAAGCCCTTGGTTACGACCATGGCAATCTTCTCGCCTTTCCGCTCGAGCAAAGCGTTGGTTGCAACCGTGGTGCCCATACGGATAGAGTCAATCTTGGAAGTGTCCAGCGCTTCCCCTCTAGGAATCTCGCGGGCGAGGAAATGGCTCATGATACGTCGGATTCCCTCGAGCGGCGCATCCTTGTAGTTGGCTGGATCTTCTGAGAGGAGCTTGATGATGATTTCTTCACCATTGTGCTCGCCGACGCAGTCCGTGAATGTACCGCCACGATCAATGGCGATTCGGATTCCGCGCTCTTTCGTTAGCGTAGTCATTATGGTAGTATCTTGTCAAGTGTGATGAGGTAGAGGCTCTGTATCTACCATGACTCGTCTTCTAACCCGTCTTCTAAAACTCAGTATGACGTATGTACGAAGGGGAGGGGCAGAGTGAGAGGCGATTAATATTTGATTCGATACGATTATTGCCAAGCTTCCTTGGAGTATGAATGATTACAAGCGTGAACGAACCGGCTTGGCGAGGTGCAACATTATTTCTCAAGCAGCACCATGTGGGGAGATATTAATCCGAGATCCGTTGATCGACCACCACCGACACATTCGGAAATCCTGCAGCGCAACCTTGGTAACCGGTGTCTCGCAAATATCTATTCTCGTGATATTCTTGTTGCACCTATCTGGTGTACCGCATAGTACTGTTACCTCCTTTGTGCTCGGTATGATGGACCACATCTGGGCAATCCCCCTCCACCTTTCAAATTTCAACATCATCATATCCCTTCTTGGTGGCTTCATCTCGCTTTTCGGCTTAGTGTCTTTCCTACTCAAGGAAAATTACTATCTCTCCGAGGCTCGTGAGTGACTATTTATCCAGCAGACATCCACCCTCATCCACGTTGTATTACAACCTAGCGGAAACGCGCAAACTGACACTGTGGGGCAATAGTCATCGCACTCTTGGTGGGCGTGGCCTTCGGGCCCAACGGCGCCAACTTCATACGCCCAAGCGACTATGCCCAGTGCCCTCAGGAAGACATCTCGGCGGATCAATGTCAAGACAACCTCAATGACATCACCCTCCAATTCTCGCGGCTAGTGCTGGGCGTTCAGCTGGTCTTGGCCGGCGTTCAACTTCCTGGGAAGTATCTGAAAAAGGAATGGAAGTCCATTCTCTTGCTTGTCGGGCCAGGTATGACGGCCATGTGGTTGGCGACGAGCGTCCTCGTCTGGCTCCTCACCGGAAGGCCAAACTTCTTACATGCTCTCGCCGTGGGCGCATGCGTGACGCCTACGGACCCTGTGCTCTCGGCAGTGATAGTCAAGGGCAAATTTGCGGACCAGAACATCCCCAAGGACCTTCAAAACCTGATCATTGCCGAATCTGGTTCCAACGATGGACTTGGCTATCCATTCCTCTTTTTCGCCTTATACTTGATCAAATACACCGGCTCGGGCGCCACGTCTGGCGATGCGGGTGAGGCTATGGGCCTTTGGTTCGCCTTCACGTGGGGGTACACGATACTGCTCAGCATCGCGTACGGCGCAGTGGTGGGCTGGCTGGCCCAGGGACTTCTTCACTGGGCCGAGGAGCACAACTACGTCGACCGAGAGAGCTTCCTCGTCTTCGCCATTGCCCTCGCTCTGTTTGTGCTCGGCACGTGCGGCTTGATAGGGACCGACGATGTTCTGGCCTGCTTCATCGCAGGAAACAGTTTTACGTGGGATGACTGGTTTAGGCAGGAGACAAAGGACGACTCTTTACAGCCGACTATCGACATGCTTCTCAACGTCACGATATTCTTATGGTATGGCGCCTTTCTTCCCTGGGATTCCTTCCGCACCAACTCCGTCATCGCTCTCTGGAAGCTCGTCATGCTTGGTATCTCGATACTTGTCTTGAGGCGGCTGCCATGGGTCTTCGCTATGCACAAGTGGATTCCCCAGATTGAAGAAGTCAAACAAGCCATTTTCGTAGGCTTCTTCGGTCCCATAGGCGTTTCTGGTATTTTCTACCTCTTCATCAGCTTGGAGTTCATCAAAGAGCATCTGAGCGACGAGGAGGGGAACCCCAGAGATGACGTGAAGAATCTGGGTGAGCAGACCATCGTCATTGTCTGGTTTCTTGTGGTTTGCAGTGTTGTAAGTATCATCGTCCACACTTTCTTCTCCTCGGATATCTTGCTAATCTGGTCAGGTCGTTCACGGTTTGAGCATTCCGCTTGGCAAGTTAGGATACCTCGCACCAAAGACGTTGGGACGTGTTCTTAGTGAGAATATGAGTGATGAGCCACACCTTGTGGAAGCTCGCCGGAATATTCCAATTGTCGGGAGATTCTTTCACAGGGCTAGCAAGCGCAACACGGGCACTCAAGTTACAGGCGAAGGTCGCGGTCAAGTTCCTGTAGTCTCGGATCCTCGCCCACTTCACCCTCGCGTCAATGCATCGACGCCACCTGTGGAGGAATCGTCTCGGGTTGCAGCCTCCTCCGTAGTTGCGGACGAGTCAAGGGCTGGGAGTATACAGGAACGGGAACCGGAAATTCGCTGGGCTTTATGACATGTGCTACTTAGGTCGGCCTTCTTCTCGAGACTTCAAGCCTGCCGGCCTCATCTATCAATAGTATATAAATCAAAATTTTCCCGCGAATGCGTTTCGGAAATAGTGTGTAAATATGTTTTGAAATATTGATATGCGTCATTGACTGGTTGGAGGGACTGTGAAGTCCATCGGACAAACCCAAGAAGCAGTATTAAGTTACGATGAAAACCGGGTTTCCGGGCCAAGAACGCCGACCGTCAAAGAAAGGCAGACACTCAGTCAGAACAGGAGTGGTTTCTATCCGCTAGCAAAAGAATTTCAACAGCAGAAAAAGCAAAAAAATGAAAGCTTGCTGCTGACAGGAATCGAACCTGTGTTGCCAGTGAATTAATGCTTGTGTTCCACAAACTGGAGTACTAACCACTATACGACAGCAGCTGCTGAGGCACTTGAGCTTCTTTGATGGAGAAATGCCAGCAATTTTGCGTAGATATACCTCCACACAAAGTGGGGCGTACTAAACAAGCCCTCCACGCCCCATTGAACCTCGGGACAAACCCCCGATCTTCCTGGGATCGCGAATGGGTGGCTGGGGGCGGGAGCATCCATTTCACGCGCAAGTGCAGTAATATCATAGCAGCTCAGCGGTTATTAGTTGCAGAAGACTGCCCGGGTGGATGCAACAGTCCAGTATTTACTGAGTACTGATTGTCGTAGAACGGCCGTCTGGCATGTGTAAAGACAAGCCGAAACCCCGGACCCGGACCGGCCGAAGTCGTCGGAGTTCGGTTCGAGATGTCAGCGCCCCCTGGTCTCACTTCAATCATCAGCGGTCTGGCAGTAGCAGAAATATTGGGGGACGGGGAAGGGGGCGTTAACGTTTTACACATGTCAACAGTAATCAAGACGATCAGTTTAGCCAGAGATTGCAAGCGTGCAGGTCATGTTGTTGCTGGCGGAGGAAACAGGCCATTCCCGTGAAGATCACGACAGGCGCCGTTGGTCTACGGTGCGATAGGCACGCAACTAGTAGAGTCGACCTGCCCAACGCTCAAGTCGATTGAAAGGTGCAATCACTGCCACCGCTGGAACAGAGATCCTTGCCATTCACTTCATCTCTCCTCTCCTCTGTTAAGTCTAATAGCCCCCTACCGCAGGCTCAGACGTCCACTGCATCATCCTCACACGAACGACGAAGGGGCCAGCCGCACGCAGCAGCAGGCGCTCTGTCTGTCTCTCGCTGGCTCGCCGGGGATGACGGCGGCATTCGAGGCGCGTCCAGGCCTGACTCGCCCGCGGCCGTCTGAGGGCCCGGGGGTGACACGGGGGTCGATTGGCTGCCGCATGATGCGTGATGCAGTGGCTGCCGAGACGGAAGCGCGAACCTGCTGCTGATGTCTGCTGCTGGGCGGGTGCTTGTAAGTTGTTGGGGGAGCAAGGGTTCATTTCCATGGCAAGGGATCATTTGGCAGGCGCAGTGCGTCAATCAGCGTAGAGCGCCCTGCTGCTGACGCTGATGCACGTCCATCCACGACATGGCTGGAGGATTGGATCCACGACAACCCATGGCTGGCTGGCTGCTGGTCACTGGCGCCGGGCTGCTGGCTGCTGGCTGCTGGAGAGCGCCAACATGTGGAGAGGCAGTTTGGCCAGGCAGAGCAAGGCTACGTGGACGACCGACGGCGTGGAGGGAGCGCCAGTTCCATGCCCATTACTGTACGAACGGTCACGACATTGGGCCAGATATCACTACTGGATCCATATTACGGACAGTTTTTGTACAGTATCCTAATTATTTAACAGACTAGTAGATGTCTCTATTAACCTGGAAGGTACCTCTTTTTAGTAATGAGATACCTAAGAAGACTTCGTGTCGGCACTTGTCGTCGACGGTTAATTACCGTCCAGCCGACCGATACGCATCAGTGTCCAGCCTCGCGGCTTGCCACACGTCCTCCCGAGAAAGCCACCCGGTGATTAATAAAGTTACATTTACCTATTCGTACAGTGCCTAAATCATCTCCAGCAAAAGCAAGATTCATCAGAAATGTCCATCTCCTTCTCGGTCAACCCGCTGTTCCGAGAAGTCAGTTTCCAGTCCAGCGAGCCCAGGACCGTCGCCGTCCCCGTCGCCTTCGTCACCGCTTTCGGAGCCTCGCCGGACAAGGGCATTCCTGGGCTCGAGCCATAGACAGTCCAGACGACGACGGGTATAAGTGGCCACGGCCGGGGGGTCGTCTTTTGGCGTCCAAGTTGCATGTCTTTGGCGTCGTCCAGGTTGTCTCTGGTGTCGTCCAGGGTTGTCTTTGGCGTACAAAGCACAGTCTCTTTGGTGTCTCCCCGTTCGGTCCACCGTCCCCAGGACCTGGTCCGCCTCGCCTCTCTCGTAGCGCGTACTGCTAATGTATGTACCCGCCGGGGCGTGCTTCCACGAGATTCCGTGCCGCTGCTCTTACTGTTACTGTGTGTGTCCGTCCACGTACCGAGACGACCGCTGGGGGTGGGAGATTGTTCAATCTAAGGTAGGTATACTCTGATTAGGCCGCCGCTGATGGTTCCGTGACCTTCGCGATCCCCAGTAATCTCCACAGCCCGGTCCTCCAGAGGCTCCAGAGTTCTAGGTTGAGAGTCCAATGCCCGCTGGCCACGGCCCTGATTCATTCAGCCGCCTCGCCTCCTTATAAAGCATCTCGCGCCTCCACGTCCGCTGACGCATTCACCGTTAGTCCTGGTGTCTGTCCGCTGCCATCTGGCTTTACTCTTCCAGTTCTTCTTGTTCCTGTTCCTGCTCTCGAACATCGTCTCCGTATTACTTCTCGCCGGATCCGTAACAACTACAGTCGTTTGACCGCCCATCCATCTCTACCTACCTGCCTACCTTCACTACAACCTCATCTACGAAGCACGACGAGTTGGGATTCATATCACACCATCCGCATCGCAACCTCAACCTCACCATCAGTCTCACACACATTACCACCCAACCTCCTCCCCTCGCCATGCCTCCCAAGCGAATCCGCTGCACCGCCAACGAATGCCGAGAACCCGCACAACGCATCGTCGGCGACTGCGGCTTCTGCCAAGGCCACTTCTGCGGAAAGCATCGCCTGTTAGAGGATCATAAGTGCACCGGCCTCGAAGACGTGAGTCCCCTTCCCTCCCCATTCCCAACCCCAACCTCCGAAACCTCAACACAAGAATCTTTCCTGACCTCGTCTCTCTTGTGTGCAGTGCAAGAAGCAGTCCCACGAGCGCAACGCCGCGCAGCTGCAGTCGGAGCGAACGCAGGTCATCCGCGGTGTATGACGACACGACACGGCATCATGGACGGCATCGGCTTCGGTACCGGGCGTCGTTTCGGGAACCACCAGAAGGGGCATCTCTCCTCGACGACCATGACTTGACGATGGGACTATTGCGTGCGCTCTCTACAGGGAGCTGGGAGGCGTTGGGTCCGCCGGTTGTAATTCCATTCGGGTAGTGCGGGTGTTGCGTTGGCGTACTGGGCATCTTTGGGCTTCACCGCATCCAGCCGGGGTTTTCAAATCATCATTTTAGGTTCTTTTCACAATTAATACCTTCATATACTTCTTCACTCATAAATCGTTTTCAACGCCGTGACATTGACTGTGACTGAGTCACGACGGAGTGACAGCCGCATCCTCCGACTTGGTCCGATTACGTCTTCAGGGTCCGTTCTAGCGATGGATTCATTCGACCTCCGCGATGCCGCCTTATCTCCGATATCGTATCGGCGCCGGCCCATGATCTCGTGAGCCACGACCACATCAATAGCGTCTCCTGGGCTGCACAGGCGGCTGCGAGCGCTCTCCTCTCAGAAACGTGAGAAGATCGGTAAGGTATCAATGGGGTACTCATGCATCCTAGGCGCCATTGCCGTGATTACTCTAGTCAATAGAATCGCCTGCCGCTTCCCGGGGTCATCGGTAAGGACCCGGGGCCGATTCGTCGTCTTCAAGCTTCGCCGTCGTTATCTCGTTGACGACCTCTTCTTTGATGACAGCCTCACCCATCTTGACCTCCGTCTTGATTATTGCGTCTCCCTCAATTTTCACCGTCTCTTCCTTGATTCGACGACCCTCAATGACCTTTTTGCGCTCCGCCGCTTTGCAAAGCCCGTCGAGGCCGAGGTCGCACTCGCCGCATTTGCGCCCGATGGGGAGACAGACTGTCTGGCCGAAACCAACGAGGAGATGATTGATTTCCCGCCATTTGTCATGGGGAAGCCAGGATTGCAGTGCCAGCCGCGTCTCTTCCGGATTCTTAGTCTTGTTCCACCCCCAGAGATTGGTGATCCGGTGCACATGCACGTCAACCCCAATGCCTTCGGTACGGTTCCACGCAACGGACAGACATAAGTATGCCATTTTCGGCCCAACTCCTGGGAGGGACGTAAGCCCTTCGATGCTATCTGGAATATCATCGCTCCATTTTTCGCGAAGGATTGCCGCCGTTTGCTGGAGGTACCTAGAGTTTGTTAGATGTTTCTTTAGTAAAGGACTTCCAAGACAAACTTTGTCTTATTGTTGTGAAAGCCCACAGCCCATATCAACTCGTTCAACAACCTGGGGTCCACGGCCAGTATATTGTCCAGATTCAGTCCGGTCCGTGCTCCGGGTTCGTGTGCAGGCAGCTCAGTATGAAGCCTCTTCATGGCTGCCGCATTGGTAGTGTCCTTTGTTTGGCTCGAGAGCATCAACGACACGAGCGTGTGATACCTCTGGTCCTTCTCTGAAGCGTTGCCGTCCGCCAGTCGCTCGCAACCCATGGTGTCCACGGCCGCGCCGTACGCCCGCCCGCCAGGCGCGCGCATCTTCTTGACCGCGTTGTACATCTCTTCCCAATCAGATGGCGGTTGTATAGCCGTTTCGCCGGTGGATTTATCGAGGGTCTTTCGGACGGGTTTGCGGGTGCGGCGGGGCGCTTTTGCCAGTGGCGAGGCAATCGTGCTGAGGAAGCCGTCATCGATGATCTCTGACTTGATTCCATTGGGGGACGACGATGCTTCGGCTTTTCCAGTGGACAGTCGTCTTCGCTTTCTGGCTGGAGGGCTGACGCTGTCTTCAATATCTCGTACTTCGACCTTGGCTTCCGTGGTGGCTGTCGCAAGGGCAAACCGTGCCAGAGAGGATCGCGTCGTGCGCCTCGGCGGCGAAACAGATTCCGAGACGCGGTCGAAGAGTTTCGCCGCGTCTCTGGACACTCTCGAAGTGCGCATGCTGACTTGAGATTTATATTCGGGAACAAATCGCCATCAATGGTCGTTTCAGCGTCGATGTTGAAACGGACGCGTCGACTATTGTTCAACTTGCCGCTGCAATGTCCACCAAAAGTACCCCCACGCCACTAGTGAATACCCCGGATTGTGCGGGCGTCGCTGAGAGACGGCATTTCTAAGCAGCACCCAGCACGAGCCGTAGAGAATGGATGGAGTTATGAACCTTCACGATGGAAACTCGAGGGGGATATCTTTCATAACTACCCAAGACAGCGATGGGAGAGTTGCTAACAAGTTTGAGGGGAGTTTTCGAGTAATATTCAATTGGATGGTAAAAAGTAATGAGGATAGTTCTATTCTATCATAGCATAGTTGTAACATTAATAAAAGGACAATAACCCAACAGTACATCCAGAACTGACTTATATGCTGAAAACCGTTGTGGATATATCAGCACAGTTATGCATTCTCTGGTCAAATGAATGGCCAAGGAATTGGCAAAGTGTGTTCTCTTCCTCCTACTTTTCTTACCTAGGGTAAATGGCTACGAAATGCAATTGCTGATTGCCTCAAAGAACGTCAATGTTCCAAACAGTTTTGACCTTTCAGAAAGCCACCCTCAAGCGAAGTGAACTACTGATTTTAGCTGATATAACATTTGTGCGACACATTTTGCTGCACATCATTCTTTGGCACATGGATAGCTGTGTCAGATGATGATAGAATCATCAAGGTGGTTTTGCGGAATATATATTGAAATAAAGAAACCCACTCCCCATCGTCGTTGAAATGGAATCAACAATTTTGATGAACAGTTGATTACTACGTACTAGGTAGACATCCCTTTCCTTTTTTAATCCCGATAAACTACAGCTTCCGCATATCAACAACCGCACGGATGCAGTCGCCCTGCTTCATTGTCTCGAAGGAGTTGTTGATCTCGCCCAGCGTCTTGCGGTGGGTAATGAACTCATCCACCTTCAGAGCTCCCTTCTTGTAGTCGGCCACAAGATCGTTCAACTGAGAACGACCCTTGATGCCACCAAAGGCGCAGCCCTTCCAGACACGGCCAGTCACCAGTTGGAATGCTGTAAAACCGAGTTAGTGTAAGCCTTAATGGTACCCATGTATAAGACTTACGTCGAGTAGAGATCTCCTGGCCAGCAGCGGCGACACCGATGATAATGCTCTGACCCCAGCCCTTGTGGCAGGCCTCGAGGGCGGCGCGCATTACGTTGACGTTGCCAGTACAGTCGAAGGTGTAATCGCATCCGCCATCAGTCATCTCAACTAGCTTGTCGACAATAGTCTGTCCATCCTTAAGCTCGTTGGGGTTGACGAAGTGCGTGGCACCAAACTTCTTGGCCCAGTCTTCCTTAGACGGGTTGACGTCCACCACAATAACCTTGGCGGCAGCACGGCTCACGGCGCCCTGGACGACGGAAAGACCAACACAGCCAGCGCCGAAGATGGCAACGTTATCGCCCTTCTGGACGTTGGCCGTGACCGTGGCAGCACCGTATCCGGTGGTGATGCCGCAGCCGAGCAGACATGTCCGATCCATAGGGGCATCGTGCTCAATGGCTACGACGGAGATATCGGCGACGACGGTGTATTGCGAGAAGGTCGAGGTGCCCATGAAATGGAGGAGATCTTTGCCCTTGCACTTGAAGCGAGAGGTGCCGTCAGGCATCACGCCCTTGCCTTGAGTAGCTCGGATCTTGCCGCACAGGTTGGTCTTCCCAGACTTGCAGAACTTGCACTCCTTGCATTCGGGGGTGCTGGTAGATACAACGTCAGCACATGCACGCCAAACTTGCCTAGACGCTGGGGTTTTGGTCTCTTACTAAAGGGCGACGACATGGTCACCGGGCTTCACGTTAGTGACACCCTCGCCAACCGACTCGACGATACCGGCACCCTCGTGTCCCAGCACAATAGGGAACGCGCCCTCGGGGTCTTTACCCGACAGAGTGTATGCATCTGTTCGGATGGCGTTAGCATCCCGTGGCGCCTAGCATGGCACGGCACACCAACCGGTATGGCAAACGCCCGTGTAGTAGATCTCGATGCGGACCTCGTTGGCACGCGGAGGAGAGACCTCGATATCCTCCAAGCTCAGCTCCTTGCCGGCCTCCCAGGCTACGGCGGCCTTGCAGGTGATGGTCTAGCCGAGTCGCATGGTCAACAAAATTCCTCCATGATGCTCCAATGATGGGAGGCGGGGTAAGTCGCCGAGGGGTAAGACGGGTTAACGTACCTTGCCTACGGTAGAAGCCATTATAGTGATGTAGATTGTTGGGAGTTATGGAGATGAAAGACGAAGAGAGAGTATGAAGTCTAGACGAAGGACTCCAGTAGATGGCAGCGGGACTGGACACAGCGCGCAACGTTTTATGTAGCTTGGAAAGCCGTGACGACACATTCCGATCCCCGAACAACTCCGTGAACTACCCCGCAATAGTGGTGAAAATCCACACCTCCTCCAGCTGGCTCAGATAGGAAATGTAACCCGATGACATTAAACAGAGTCTCGCCCCACTGGATAAATAGCATAGGCATTCGAATTGGACGTGCGTGGCAGGGCGTTGCGGGGGGATGTGGGCTGTGATGTTTGCTATGCGTCTGGGCACTGGTTGTGAAGCGCCATTGGTTCAGCTCTTCTCCAGGGATCATCTATGGATATCCATATCCTATTCTTTCTTGAGGCATAAGACGATTGCCCCAGCTTAGAGATCCGTTCTCCCGGCAGTTCCTTGGGCGCCGGCGAGTGACTCAGAAACGTGCCGTTGATACGCAAGTTACCGCTTCGGATGCGCGAAGGTAATTCTTGGGTCACTTACAGCTCGGCGAGCTTGGCTGAGACCGGCTGTGATAACGTTTTAACAAGCCATCTCTGATGTTGGCGATTTGAAAGAGACCATTAAGTGGCCCGTGATTATCCCAAACAGTAAGAATACCAAGTACCCAAAAGCCACTTTTACGCATCTGAAGGGATGATACGCAATGCTCCAGATTATTAGATGCGAAGCGGCTGTGCTTTTTGGCGTGCCTAGTAGCTCACTACAGAAGTGGGTGATCAAACTAACAGCGAGAAATTGCGAAGGCGTTTCTTGAAGGCCTAGAGCCTATCAAAATAATCAGTTCGCTGTAAAATCTTTATGTTTAAGATCTATAGAATATTGATACTGCCTCGATTGACAGTATCTGCAAATTGAACGTAAATTCCCAAGGTGAGTCTCGGTGAGCGTCGGTGAATAGAAGAGACAGGGGTGGTGCCGGTTAAAGGTCGGAAGACAGTTACCGTCGCGATAGCTCTAGAAAATATACCAACAAACGCGGTTCCTTTATGAGCTTTCATCGGATTCACGGACCAACAACCTCCCGCTTCCGCGTCATTCCACCGACGTTACACAACCGACCGCGAAAATAAACCGCCCAGATCTGTTGTAGGAGCTGTCACGACCGTTGCGCCTGGCGACACTCAATATCAGATGTTGGGGGAGCTGTAGCAACTTCCACCATGGCGTATTCGGCGAACTTCGTGATCGATTCTAGCCCTCCCACCAGCCCTGGAGGGAGCCCAACGACGCCGGATAGAAACCCGCGTCAAGGCTCGGGTTTTTCGTTCCTTGGCGATAACCACCCTTCGACTACACCAGCTGGACCTCCTCCCTCTTCGACGGCATCCTTCACACCCGCCGGCGCGCCAACCGCATCTTTTCTGGGGAGCTCTATGATGCATGGCGTTACCGATCCCAGACCTCTGAGTTTCGGCGCGCAAACCAATACCAGTTCTGGAAAGGGTCTCTTTAGTCGAGGGCCAACAGCGAACACTCCTCTTGGTCGCTCCATCCGTGGCCGAGACCGACAGCCATCTGGGCTGAGCAGGCAGTACAATGCCGCATACGACGACGAAGACGAGGACGAAGATGCCGAGGGCGAGTTAGGCTTACCACCACCCCGAGGTAGCCTCTTTCGACAGTCTGCGGCGATCCCCGAACAACCAGACGAAGTCGATGCGGAGATAGAACGATACATCGATCAGGACATGGATGACGAAGATGATGGGTACGAGGCGCCCGGCCAGGAGGGTTCCGAAGACGGCGACATGTTTCTCAATATGCGCCACGATGATAGACTCTACGGGGAACCGATGATTGGGGACGAGTCGGACCTCATGATGCTGGCTACTCCAGCCGCGACCGATCGTGTTCGTAGGGAGGCAGAGGACATCTTCAAGAGGTCTGCGGCCCATTTCGGCAGCAGCGTTCGGGCGCGAGGCTTTCAGTTCGCCAGCATCGCCAAAGATCTCTACTCACATCAAGATGCAGCTCGTGTTGTGGAACCCACCGACATAATCATGAAGACGGAAGAACTAGTTTGCCGCCTGTACGAAGATGGAGTCGGCACGGAGGAAGACACCGAAAAGATGGACAAATCCCTCGCCAACATCACGTTTCGGCTAATCAATCTCTGGAACGACTACGTCGATGGACTACCGCAACCCGAAGGAGAGGACTACGCAACGATAGGACCTGGCCCAGACACCGAACCATTTGAGAAGGCGACTTTTATTGGGCACCTGATTCTGAGAATGCATCACACTCGATTCGAGCATAACGACAAGACACCACCTTTGCCAGAGTCTCTCTTCGAATGGATGCAAATAAGCCACAACCTTTACCCTAATCAGGTAGAAGAGATCAGCCGTTACATGCCCAGCCCCGCTTCCCACAGCCTCTATTGGCAAACCGTGCGATGCGCGTTGCTGCGCGGCGACATCGCTGGGGCTTCGATGCTACTCATGAACGCTGGATGGGAACACGTTAGGAGGGGTTCTAGAGGAGAAAAAGCCTACACAGGCAAAGCACTCGATAATGTGCGGCGATTTGCGGCCGCCACTTGTGATATACTGGACCAGTGCCCTGGAAAGAGAGGAGAATGGGATATCTGGAACAGCAACTGGACCTTGTTCCGAATCCAAGCGCAAGGGTCTCTAGATCGGCTGACACTATTCGCCGAAGGCAAGGACCAGAGCATGCGGGATTCCCTGGATGACGAGTTTGCTCCTGCGCCCGACACCATGTCAAATATGGCGAAGAAGGCATCGAGCCAAATCCCTTGGGACATCTACGAGAACCTACAAACCGTCTACGGCATCCTCATCGGAAACCACGAGGCTATCATGGAAGTGGCCCAAGACTGGGTTGAAGCAACGATTGGTCTCTGTGGTTGGTGGGACGATGGAAACCAGCATCACAAAAACTTCAAGATTTCACATTCACAAAAAGCATCCTCTTTAGGGAGCACAGAAGATTACTTTGATCGGTTGGCTACGTCCTTCCATCTGGTTCTGGACTCGGACATGAACCCCAACTCGATGAACCCGGTCGAGGTGGCTATCGCGTCTGCTTTCGAAGGCAACGTCAATGCCGTCTTGGGATTCCTCAGGGCATGGTCACTACCTGTGGCATGTACTGTTGCAGAGGCTGCATCACTGGGCGGGTGGCTTCCGGAAACAGAAGCTCCGAATCATCTGCCCCTGGATGGTCTGGACATGGACGACCTTGCGCTACTGGGCGTCACTCAACCTAGTGCCGACGAGGTGGAGGGTATCAAAGACACCACTCTTGTCTTGTATGCGAGAGAGCTCGCGGGCATTGAGCAATTATCTCCGCAGCAGGATGGTTGGGAAGTGGCTACTCAGGTACTAGGGCGAATGGACTCGGCGGAGAAGTCAGAAGAGACGGTCGGGGAGCTTCTGCGGGACCTCCTTGCTACACTTGATGAGAATTCGAGCCGAACGGTGGACAAGATTTGGAGGATACTGAATGATCTCGGCATGATCAACTTTGCCGAAGAGACAGCAGAGGTACGTACAGATGAGCATCGTTATCGTTGGATGGATCAAGCTAACTCGAAGTAGACCTTTGCCGAGATTTTGTCCAAAGAATCGCATAGATATGGCGAGGCTCTGTGGTACTACGCGTTGTCGCATCGCACTGACAAAGTGCGCGAAGTGCTGAACCTGCTCATATCATATTCCCTGGTGCAATCCACCGTATACCCACCGGAAAAGGACCTTGATGATGACTTGAAGGACCTGCTACGGAACCGCACCGAGACGTTAGAAAAACGAGCAACCCAGGACTTGGAAGCGGCTCAGCTGTTGGGGCGCATGCTCAGCGGTTATGCGACGCTTCGTAAGTTTTACGAGATTCGAGATGGGAGTCAAGCAGAAGGGGTTTCTCCCGCAAAGGCACTGAAGCTCCGGAGGCAAGCTGCGTTTGCGCTGGTGGCGGTCATATCCAGCTCCGACGACAACATTCGTGGCGGGCTGTACGATGATACGCGGGATGCTGTTGTGAGCGAAGACTTCCTTCTGGCGCTGATGGGCGAAGCGACTGTCTTTATCCGCCAGACGCCCGCCGTCATGACGCTCGAGCAGATTGACATCCTACTGAAAGCAATTGAGGACCTGGAGACAGTGGGCGAGCGCGTGTATTCGGCCTGCGACGACTTCTTCCATCTCGTGCTGGCGTCGGCGCAGGGCCTCAAGGGATCGAACCCGACAGATCTGATGCAAAAGTCGACGAGCTCTCTGAGTGGGAGCAGCTACATGATGAGCGGGAGCTCGATGCTGGTGAACCACCTGCAAAAGTCTGTGATGGCCGGAGGCAAGGTCCACAGAGGCTGGGACTGGAGAAAAGGATGGCTGGCGACTACGAAAGGGGAGGATGTGCTTCGAAAAGTTCGGTCGGGATTGGCAAAGGACTTGGCGGCGTTGTGGTTGGAAGACGCAGATAGGGTTGCTGTGTATTAGTCTAGCAGAGGAACATGAAAGGGAGGGGAGAACCGCGTATTGACGGGATGTAGATGGATAGGGGGAGGGTTTATTGACTGACTGCCTGGACAATGGTAGGATAGGGGAAGGCGACCATGTAATAATACAATATTAGCCTGTCTTGAAATTGCATCATACAAGATAAGACGCAAGGGTTATTCGAGAGACAAGATGCGAATACTTAAAGCCTACCTAGTACAGAATCACTAGTATGTATGGAGTTCGTATGATATTAGCCAGAGACTAATATCCTGACTTACACGGAGATTTACTGTCAAGTATCAAGGTAAATAACTGAAAGGCAGAGGCCGGTCATCGGCATTATAAGTCCACGGGTATAGTGAGTGGGCCCTTGACCCGAGAAATTGGAGCCCCCACAACCCCAGATCTGGCTCCAAACTCCAATCCGATACCGCGCATTTACAATATCCGGCGCCCAAAATTTCCATGTTTGTTGCGAACTCGCCCCCACTGCCACTGTCATTGTCACTGCAACTCCTGGATTGTAGAACCACTCCCACACGCGACCACTCACGATGGCCTCAATTGAGCTGGCCCGTCGCTCTGGCGGCGTCATGACGGTACGTGGATATCTCACATCTATACTTGCAGTTGTTCTGGCTGCAAGGACGTGAAGAAAAAGAAGAAGAAGAAGAACTCCCCCGGCTGACATTACTTGTTACCCTCGACAGCAACTCGTGCGCCATGCCCGACCAAACGTCCTGCGATCCGCTGCGGCCCTCGCCTCGAGGAGAGACTTCTCTTCAGTACAATCCCTCCCGCCGACCTACGAGAAGCTGTATGCCAAGTACACCGACGTCCGCCGCGTGCTTGGCAAGCAGCGCCTCACCCTGGCCGAGAAGATCCTCTACAGCCACCTGGACAACGTCGAGGAGTCGCTGCTCAACGACACCAACAATGGCCGTGACGTCCGAGGCAAGGCTAACTTGCGCCTCAACCCCGACCGCGTGAACATGCAGGATGCCTCGGCCCAGATGGCTCTGTTGCAGTTCATGTCGTGCAATCTCGCCCAGCCCGCCATCCCCGCGAGCATTCACTGCGACCACTTGATTGTGGGATCCAAGGGCGCCGAGGATGACCTGGCCTCTGGCATTCAGATCAACAAGGAGGTCTTTGATTTCCTCGAGTCGGCAGCTCGCAAATATGGCATGGACTTCTGGCCTCCCGGCGCCGGCATCATCCACCAGACTGTGCTGGAGAACTATGCGCTGCCCGGCCTGATGATGCTGGGAACCGATAGCCACAGCCCGAATGCTGGCGGCCTCTGTACCATCACCATTGGTGTCGGTGGCGCCGATGCCGTCGAGGCACTCGTGGGCGCGCCCTGGGAGCTCAAGGCCCCCAAGATCTTGGGCGTCAAGCTTGTCGGTAAGCTCAGCAACTGGGTGTCTCCCAAGGACGTCATCCTCAAGCTGGCCGGTGAGCTCACCGTCCGCGGTGGCACTGGCTCTCTCATTGAGTACTTCGGACCTGGCCTGGACACCCTGAGCTGCACGGGCATGGCCACTATCTGCAACATGGGAGCCGAGGTCGGCGCAACCACATCCATCTTCCCCTATACTGCCGCATCCGCCAGATATCTCACCTCAACTCGGAGAGCGCAGGCGAACCGTAACATCGACGCCCTGCAGAGCTTCGCCGCTAACAGCACCAATCCCGACGCTCAGTTCCGATTCGAGGCCGACGAGGGCGCCGAGTACGACCAGCTCATCACCATCGACCTCTCCAAGCTCGAGCCCTACATCAACGGCCCCAACACTCCCGACCTGGCCACGCCCCTTTCAAAGTTCGCGGACACCGTGAAGGAGCAGAAGTGGCCCGAGGTCCTCTCCGCCGGCCTCATTGGAAGCTGCACCAACAGCTCTTACGAGGACATGACCCGCGTCGAGAGCCTGCTCAAGGACGCCGCGCAGGCTGGCCTCAAGCCCGCGACCGACTTCTACATCACGCCCGGCAGCGAGCAGATCCGCGCGACGCTCGAGCGCGACGGCACCTTGGAGACGTTTGAGGACGCCGGTGGCATTCTCCTCTCCAACGCTTGCGGCCCGTGTATCGGCCAGTGGAAGCGACAGGACGGCGTGACCAAGGGCACCAGCAACGCCATCCTGACGTCGTACAACCGCAACTTCCGCGGCCGCAACGACGGTAACCCGGAGACGATGAACTTCCTGGCCTCGCCCGAGATCGTCACCGCCATGGCCTTTGCCGGCACCACCACCTTCAACCCTATGACCGACTCCCTCAAGACGCCTGACGGCAAAGACTTCAAGTTCTCTCCGCCACATGGCCTCGAGGGGCCCTCGACGCCCTTCGAGTCCGGCAACCCCGTCCTCGGCGTGCTCTCCCAGGCCGCCGACCCCAGCACCCAGATCGCCATCTCCCCCACGTCGGACCGCCTCGCCCTCCTCGAGCCCTTTGCGCCCTTCCCATCTTCAGACCTCTCGGGCCTGCGCGTCCTCGTCAAGGTCACGGGCAAGTGCACGACAGACACCATCTCCGCCGCGGGCCCCTGGCTCAAGTACAAGGGCCACCTGCCCAACATCAGTACCAACACGCTCAACACGGCCATCAACGCCGAGACCAACGAGGTCAACGCAGCCTACGACCTCGACGGCTCCAAACACACCATCCCCGAGCTCGGCGAGCTGTGGAAGACGCGCGGCCAGGAGTGGCTCGTCGTCGCCGAGCACAACTACGGCGAGGGCTCCGCGC